>JAWDJX010000165.1:0-17916 GCA_033117895.1 Extremus antarcticus | reverse complement strand
CAAGTTAGCGCAAATGAAGATGGCCGAGCAGATATGTTCAAGAACGGGGTCGAGCACCTTGGAAAGGTAGTGCAAGACACCTACAACAGCTTCTCCAACGACACATCAAGAATGACTGCAGCGATGCTCGCTCTTGCCTCGTCCGATAATCCGTTCCGGCGACTGATGCGGGGTTGAGTGAATACAGGACTTGTTGGGGAACATGCTCTTGAGACTCCTTTTCGAACAGTTGTAGAAACAAAAAGAAATTGTTTTCGAGACGCTCGCTCCCTCTTTCCCATGCTGTCTTGCTTGATCCACGTCCATTGCGGCTCGCTCTGCTGAAGCCTGTAGACCAACGGAAGGGCGCCTGGTGCACAAATCTCGAGCAGTTACTCCTTGCGGTAGTCCCTTGTCCATTGTGAGATGCAAATTGAACCGAGGACAGATACGCGTGGCGAATCTAATCTGAGCAGCGACATGACTCCATTTGTGCACGGGGTTTGACCTTTGAGTGTGCGATTCCGGGATGAGTCCAATGGTAAAAATGACGTGAGTCTGGTGTAAACAGAAGACGAACAGAGAAGTGCGAGGGTAGAAGCCCGTGCTCGACGGGTCGGTACATACCGCTGGTGAGCCACATCCGCGTGCAGTGGCGAGACTGGCCACAGGAGTACAACTCATGGGAACCCGCCGAACATGTAGCGCATGCGAGGAGCATGGTGGACGACTGCGAGGCGCGGAAGGAACGGACGGGGAAAGCACACTCGAAGAAAATATGATTGTGACGCCTCAGCGCCGCCTCAGACAGGCACAAGGCCCCAGACCGCCCAAATGGGTATCACCACGCATAGAACTCACCGCAATACGCCAAACGCCGGCCATTCAGACGCCCGTGAGGCGCCGTCTCGCCGCCGGCGCGGAAACAAACACACCGCACCCGAGCCTCCTTCACTCCTCTCCACCCTCCTCCGCCTCTAGCCTCTACACCACCTTCTCGGCTGAGAGCGCGACGTCAACGCAACCTTCTTGGGACGGGAATCAGCGGCGGTGTCCTTGACGACGATGCGCTTGCGCTTGGTGCGCGAGGCGCCGGCGGTGCTCAGGGAGGCATCCGGTGTCTCGATGCTGGGGAGGGGGGCGGCTGGCAGGGAGGTGGCTGGCGTGGCTGGCGCGGAGGCAGCGGCGGCCATCTCCACTCTCGAAAACCATTCCGCAACTCCACTCTCAATTACTGCCCATCTGTCCGGAATATGTTCTACGTCGTATGTCCGCCAGAGCTGTCGGTAGAGCACTTTCTCAATGTCTTGACCGTCACTCCGGTACGATCGCTGAGGAACGTCCAGGCAGTAGTGATGCCCTCCTCGTCGAAACCGCCGAGCCGAGCATTTCCCGTGCCTTGTCTTATCGCGATAGTCCCGGCATTGTTAGGAAGTTCACGCTCGATCCACTCGCCCTCTAGTGTAGGGATGGTTGTAAATCCAAGTAGCTGCTGAAGCTTGTACACCTTCAAGAACTCCCCAAACTCGGCTAGAAATTCTTCCTCTGGCGTAGTAGTTGGGTCCGTTGAGAATTCAAACGGGATGAATGCGTCCTTCGAGCCCATGAACATTGTATGAGGATACAGCCTAAGCATCCCGAGAGGTTGCATCATGCAAATGTCCTCCGATGTAGCAGTCTGCGTGTGTACCATGATAAACCCTGGACGTATGCGTTGGTGCCGGTGCAGAAGTGCAAGCGCGAACTTCTGGTGGACAGCATGTTGGACGAAAATTTTTCCGGCGACTTGGAGGATGTCTGCGTCGACCGCATGTTGCTGCTCTGAGAATTCCTTGACATGATTGAACTCCTGGGTAAGTATTTCGAAGTCGGGATGCCCGATACCGTGCGCATACATTGGCCTGATTGCGAGCGAAATCGTGCATCGTATTCGACAGAGTCGGTCACTGTGCATGAGGTTGCGCTGTAATCAAAATCACATGATGACTCACACCCCACATAAGGGTGGCGCAGTCCCGCTACGTCATGCCATTTGCAAAATTTCCAGACCTCCGGCAGCTCCACGACGGCATTGGATAATGGCGGATCCCACACCTCTGCGCGACCGGCCACAGGAGCGGAACACACCTAAGGATGTTGAGGCCGAGCAGACCCGTCACTTCGCGAATGCAACTGGGAGTGGTGTGCCGCAGAATGTCATATCCGATATGCAGATCTACGCACAGGATGCCCAGGCCCACGAATCCTACAGAACGTACTCAGAGATCCCCTTCATCTATGAGATCATGATCAAGCCCGACTGGAACAAGGCAGTCAAGGAGTTCGGTCGGACATGGGTCGCAGTAAGTCCCTGCTCTAAAGCCACGCGCTCACATCAACGCCATTGCTCATCAATTCAGCATGAATCGAACCTTGAACGGGCAGCGAAGCAGGTTGGGAGACCGGTACCTTCTTTTGCGGAAGTGCAGGAAAGACTTGCCGGAGAAGGGAAGCCGCTGGAGGATATTCCCGATCCCACGGATAGGTCATACTTGCTGCGAGGGTTTTGTATCTTCAGGCTGAAGGCGAAAAACCAAGAAGAGGACTGGGAACCTCACCGCGGTTTCCTGGGCTGCGACGCAAGTCAGCCTCAGACGGTTGTTTTCATTGCACTTCAAGATCTGGACTCGCGCAACGGTTTTTTCATGAATCTGAAAGAAGGGAACGATGTGTGTCTGGACAGTCGACCTGATATACAAGTGCCGCGAAGCGGAGGAGGACTGGGTATTTACTTGGCTTTGAACCTATGAACTTTGGAAGAATTCCCATGGGCTTACGGGCTCTTTGGCCTCGTACCGGAGAATATGACTGATCCGACTCGGGCTACCAATGTCAGTGATCGTAAGCAACACTGTTCAGGAGTACCTACTGGACTGTTTTTTCTAGAATCTGATGAACGAGCATGGGAATGACAAAAGGTACCCATCTGGTACTGGTCGCCACATGTCCCGTGAACTCCCGGGAACCAAGGTCACGCTTCAGACATTCCAAGCTTTCTTTGGGTCGAGCTGATAGCGGGATATACCAAGTCGGTGCTTTGTTCCCTACGCAGGATTAGTCAACCGAGCGACGTGGATGGACGACGGTCGACTCACAGAGCAGTAGCAATTCACTGCCACGATCACCCCAACCTTGATGCTTCAGTGTTGCCGCTACTTCGTTCATGTACACGACTGTCCGTAGGATCCGGACACAGTAGTGTTCTGAAACGGCGTGTGTCCCCACGCAGATTTTCACCACATTGAATACTTCTGCCTTGGACTCCCCAACATTATATAACACTGCACACGAGCAAAGGAGTAAAAACTTCTGGAAGTTGGCCAACATCAACGTCAGGCTAGCCGTGCATGTTCTTTGCGTTGCGCTGTCGGCGTATGTCTTCAAGCGATCCATGAGTCCAATCGGTTTGTGGCCAGATATCTGCATGACCGTTGCGTCTGCAGTCCCTGATTGTGGTATGGGAGAGCTGTTATCGAGCATGAATATTGTCGCACGCCCGTCCTGCATCAGTTGGTCCAACCCCAAATCGGCGAATCTGTTCCACCATTCGTGTGCTCTCGGCGTGGACTCAACAAGGTCATGCATTCTGTCCCTCCAAAGCGTTGGAGTGATTCCGGATGACTCTTTTCTGGGTCGTTTGACAGACTTTCGCGCTGCTTCCAGCACATTGTTAGCTTGATAATGGACGAATTCCCATCCGGACGCTTGATTTGGTGCCGAAAAAACCACGGGCTCGATTGCCGGGGTGGAGTCATCCGGGGTAGTGTCGCCTGGTTGAGTGTGGGGTTCGATCGAGTGTCCACGAGGTTGCGCTCTGAGTACTGAGATAATTCTTTCCAGATACTCTATGTATTCTGCATCAGTGCCCTCGAAAGCATCAATTCTTCTTGTTCCACTGTTCATGGTGATAGCGATGGTGGTGACAGGAACAGCTGACGGTGGAGAGGGGAAGTGTGCGAGATGGGTAAAGATTACTAACCACTTTGGGGTGCAAATATTTTTGCACCCCAAAGTGATTAGTGCAGCATGGACCTCCGTCTCAGATCTCACATGTATGGGGGCGGGGTTCAACGTTCCCCAGGACCAAGCACGAGAACAAAACCCACAAGTCTGCTTCTGGAATTTATGCTGAACGGGCGTCAACCTTCATGTGAGTGGCATGAGGTCTATCGATCTGAATCTGGAACGGTCACGACACAACTTTGCAACAGCAATGCATTCAGCACAGGAAAGACATGAAAATCTATATGTAACGCTCTTGACCTGCATGTCTGCTTTCACTGGTTCGCCGTCGTTCACCGCTCTCTTCTCTCCACTCTCTCCTATGGCTCGAACCGTTGATGCTCATGTTCTGTGCTCCTCTCTGTCCCTGGTCTGCATACTCGCGCAGTTATGCCTCCTGGTACGCTCTGCACTTCGTATTGAACGTGCAGAACGAGGAGATGACAAGAAACTCTCGTTACTTCGCCCACCGACATGGTTGCGAAGGACGAAGCAGATCTCACCACTGGTCACCGCGGTATCTGGACTTTTATACTGTACCTGTGACATAGTCCTCCGAATGCAAGGCGGTCAGCACGCAGTGAGTCGTTCGAGAGACAATCAAACCCCTCCAGCTAAGTTGGGTTTAGGAATTCATCACCCGCATCACTCTGTCATGTGTAGTACTTCTTGGGGAAATCACCATTCTTGCAGAACTGGCTTTCGTCGCTTGGCCGACCGGCAAAGTATGGGAGATGCATGTTGGTTTGTTCGGTGTCTTGGGTGCTGGCATTACCTCCATCCTGCTGCGGGTCCTGGCACGTCGTTCCACCGTGAGTGGACCCCATCAATGCTTTGTTTCACGGTTGTCGCTGACTTGCACTCCAGCTATTGGAGTCACTGGCTGCTTGGGTGCCACCAGCGCTCTCATCCATCGTTGAAGTGGCTCTTGCGGTGAAGCAGACCACGGTTGTGTGGAACAGCCAGCACACATTCACCAAAAATGGAGTTGCGGCAGCATTCATGGCCAGCCGCCAATAGTAAGTCTTTGCGCGGACAACAGTGGGATCTCATCTAACGATGACCAGCAGCCTCTTGTTCTACTGGGCCTGGGTTTTCCTTCGGAATCATCCGAAAGGGTCTCTAGCTTGCCAGCATATTCAGGCTTTGGTGCTTATCAATGATCCACGCGATGGGCCAGTACCATGCATGCGAAGGAGTAAGGAGCGTCGAAGGGTATTTGCACTGGAGAGATCGAAATGTAATGAAACAAGACAGAGTCTGCCGGGTGCGCATTTGGAAGAAGGTGATTCGACGTTGAAACTTGTGCCCTCACGCTCCGAGAAGGCATGAGGCGAGCCTGCATGTGAGGTGGAATTGTAAGTGATATTGGGACAAGGCTGAGCACCAGCTGTTCACGGCATTTCGCCACATACCAAGGGCATTGAAGGTGGCCGGCGAAAAACAAGCTCGTGAAGCACAGCAAGTCAGCGACGGCCTCCCATCCAATGCAAGCTAGCGCGTTGAGCTTGTAGCCGTTGTCGATGATGGTGCCTGCATAGATCGTCTTACCACGTATATCAAAGAGTGATCCCGAAACCATGTTCAGTCCTCTATTCACGGTAATCTGCCAAGATATTCCAGGTGCCTGCTCAAGTCTCCTCTTCTCATGTGAGCGGTGCGAGTCTTTTGATCTCAATATCTTGCCATTCTGCACTATGGCTGTCAAATTGATCACGAACAGGCCCGAAAAGGCTTGCAAGTGTCGCATGCGATACACAGGATCGAAACATGTCTTGAATGGTTGGGAGCTCCCGCTAAATACTACAGGGTATCGATGGATGATACACAAACACCCTTATACGGTAGCTTGCATCCGGTTCTGGCTTTCGATATTCGGCTGAGAGTTCCACAGGGGTTTGCCGTACTTTGGGACGCTGTCATACAGACCCTGTTCTTCATCGCCATGTCGCGCACGATCGAGACCGCACTTCCGCCGGACATGTGGGGTACCCACTTTCTGGGGCTAGGACTTCTCTTGATTTACGCGACCGCGATCCAAAGGCGCCTCCTTGTTGTGCGCGGTGGGGGCGAGGAATGTTGGTGGTATGTCGAAACAGAGGCAGACGGTGAAGGAGAGCATGAGAGGTGGACATGAGATCGAAACAGCCTCGGTCCACCAAACGATGACGAGGAAGATCTGGCTTCGCGGACGCTGCGAATTTGCAAGGCAAGAGTAAGGGACAATCAAAAATCGTTTGGCCACGAAATTATGGTGCGATAATGGAAACTGGCGTCAGAACGTTTTGCTGATTCAAGCAGGGATGACAATTTCATCCTACTCTCGGCACCCCTCAATTTTCGCAATTGGCTATGCCAGCATGTCTAAGTCTCCAAATCCCTTGCCTGATACACCGGAGACACGGTACCCGAATTCCTCGTAATGATAGCCTCACAGTTCGTTTCAACAAAATTTGAGGTTGCTGTTTTCCAACAGAGATCAAGAGGAGACACTGCCACAGCCGCCATGTTCCTACGCTGTTTTCCTGAAGGAATGAACCATATTGAGGCGATTCAAAGACTCCAGGGACTCGATTCTCAGCATTACAGCAATTCGTTTCTCTTTCGCCGTCTTTTAGGTAATCGACCAACCAGCAAACGCCAATCGCTTCGACAAGTGCTCCATACCCGTACGGCATACTTAGGTATCAAGCTCACGGTGGTGGGAGCATCCCGAGGCGTGAAAGATGCTGCAGGATGACCCAACCAAGCCAGTTTTCAATTGCGAGTTCGACAGTTTGATCAAGGTTGGTTAATTTTGGGGCTTGGGAGAGCCCCTTGCAACCCGTCAGTAGAACAGGCCAAGAGGAGTTGCAGGCCAACCGCGCATTCGCTCGGAAAGAGACTGGCCAAGGTAATAGCTGTCAAGCACACCGCCAAGCGAGGTACAGAGTCCAGTGGACAATTGTCCCGCATAGAGATCTCCCACATCTTGCTTAATACTCTCGTGCAGACAAACGAAGGATGGAGTAATCGCGAGGCTCCAGAATCCCATGTAATAGATAGGTACATAAGGCCGAAGGCATCCGGCATCTACAGCCTTCCTTGATTTCATCTCCTTCCATTCCAGCCATTGCTATAAACCCAGGGAAACCCCAATACCTTCCATATTCTCTACAGCCATGGCCGTCTCCACCATTGCTTCGTATTCCCACGACCACTTCCACCGTCTCCCGATGCTGCAGGATGCGCGCGATACCTACCTCCAAGCAGGTGGTGACGACCTGATTGACAGAGTCTTCAAGGACTTCTTCGTTGAAGCCGGCATGGACACGACGTTCGGCCTGTCTATGCTACACCGTCACTTTGATATTGCCACCAATCAGAAAGTGGTCGACTACAACGGCACTTCGAGTCCCTGGAGCAATATTCCTGGAATGGAAGAACCTAAACCGCACTTGTGGGCTTTCGATCAAGATGGGCTCCTGAAGCCAACCGAGTTCCGCTACACGAAGCAGAAGGACGACATTACCTTCGGCCAGAAGGAGCTCGAATTCGTGACTCAGCTCAAAGAGAAGCTCGAGCAGTTTGGACTCACCAAGCTCTTTGGCCTGGCTCGCTACCCAGGGGATGATTTTCCCGGCTCTTGCGAGATCACGCAAGGTATGAGTAGTGTGAATCTTCGTCCCCAAGACGTAAGTGATGAAACCTCTCCAGCGCATACTCTAGTTACCTAGCTAACCTCCTGCAGTACCCGGATGGCCTGATACACATTCCAACCATCTGGTGGTTTTCTGAACCTCTGTTCAAGCGCGGATGCCGCTGCACTTGCAATGCCAGTGCTAAAGATCATCCTCACGGCGCTCACGTCATTACGATCACGGGTTAGGTTATGGAAGGAGCCAATTTCCTACGGGACCTTACGAACATGGCTGAGAAGCAAGTTAGTATCGACTCTCATTGCTTGCAGAAGGCAGCTTGAAACAAGCATAGTGAGGAAGCGTTCGACTGCTCGCTTGCTAGACAGCGAGCGCCTCGAGCACCGTAGATATCAGGAATACTCGAGATATCTACTTATATACAACTCATGTAATAACCTTACCGAAAGGTCTACAATCGATCCAACTTGAGTTAGTATCCTCACCTTGTATTTGCCCTCGACATTTCTCTCAATAGAGTCCAGCTCACGTGATACAGCCCTGTAGGATCACAATGGACCTCTATACTTCTTGTGATGGTGAAGTGAAGACGTCGAGGATCAAAAACCACTAAGTCATGACTAGAATAAAGTTTAAGTACTCTGCACAATTTGAACTCCCAATGCACAATTAGAATGCCGCCTTCACTGCAACATGTAACACGATCAATGCTTCCGTGACGAGGTCGTATCCTTGACCGCTTCGGCCCGAATTGCCAGGGTTCGATAACCGTCCAGAGCCCCACACGGGGACGAAGGCTCTCCCTCTTGATCACTATGTACATATATTGTCTGGGGTCCTCCTAGCAACATATGAGACACCCTTCACTTTTCTCGCTCCTGGAGTCACCGGCATGCCCAGGCATGATCTCCATCCCCCTTCCTTCTAACCCGCACGCTTTATCGAGAAGATGAATTCAAGCATACGGACAAAATTCAATGCAGATAGCATATTTCAAGCAATTGATCAGCTTGGCATCCATCGAGAAGGACCTTACTTCGATGGCGAATTCCGAGGCGGCCAGTGCCACGTGTTCAAGGTCAATTTCAAACACGACCAGGACCGAAGTCTGGCCATACGTGTGCCGCTCTATATGGATCCGGACGCCACGATCGAAGCGTTAGAAGCGGAATTACGAAACTACGATGAATTAGAAGCGAAAGGCTTACCATGGGCTCCAAAATGCCATGGGCGCAGTCTTACCTTTGACAACCCAGCTGGTTACCCATTCATTGTGTTGTCGTGGATTGACGGCTCGAAACTTGCATGGACCGAGAGCTTCCCACAGCGACCGCTAAGAGATGACATCCTGACACAGATGGCTAAGATGCAGCTGGACTTAATCGAGTACACGCTCGAAAATAGTAAGCGGAGCACATGACAAAGCTGAGGCCACATACTTACTAGTCTGCGCTCCAGGTCATTCCACTACAACGGAATTTTTCGAAAGACTCTTAAGGAACAGACGCTCTCGCGTGGAGCAGTTCAAGTTCGCAGACCTTTCTTTACAAGACTGCCTTGATCAACAGGCACTACTTTCCACCATTCTCGGCGCAGATGGTAGCGATACAGCTCTAGCAATGGACCACGGCGACTTCAAGCCAGAGAATATCATCGTTGACCAGGAATATAATGTCAAAGGGTACGTAATAGGGCAGTAAACCATGCAGCACAGCTACTTGTTACTGCATAGACTAAAGACAAATTGGGTAGCGTCGTCGATTGGGCCTTTGCAGCACCAGTCCCACTGCCCCGAGCCGCCGGACTCCCCCGATTTTTGTGGCCTTCCTCGTCGCTTTCCGCCCTGAGCTCAGTAGTGCGAGAAGACCGGAAGACCTACATCGCATCCTTATCCTCTTCCTCGTCGCCGATAGCATCGTGCATGCGGCGTTGGCAGACGGATCAAGACGTCGACATACGCACCCTCTATCTTGAGTCGCTTTTCAGCAAGGGTATGCACTGTACATTGGCCAGGGCCGGGTGGAAGCTGCCGCTTCATGGTCAGAAGAGAGACTTGACTGATTGCAAAGAGCATGAGGGGGACTCCAAGTGAGGCCTACGCTATTCGAAAATACGATCTGACCGACCAAGACCTTCGAGCTAAGCTACGAAAGATTCCTGACCGCGATGCGTTCCCCAAGATGACCCAAGATATCACTCTGCTACCCCCGCTTTCCGATGTCACGAAGCTGTTTTTCAAGCGACCACAAATACATTGCTTGCTCGAGGAATTCGGTGGAAGCATCGTTCTGCAGATGTTTCTCGAAGAGGTTCAAGCGATGGAATTTCTCGCTCGACATCTGCACCCAAATATTGTGCCTTACCATGGGTATGTGATCAAGCGAGGTCACGTGACTGGCATTGCCCTTACCCGGTATCAGAAAATTCTGGATCACCACTTCTACAATGATGCGTCCGACCTCGATCTTGACCGATTCGAACGTCAATGTCGGGACGCCATCGATCGCATCCACTCCCTCGGCCTCGCTCACAACGATCCCCGCCCCCCACATCGCACTCGACAGTCATGACGATCCAGTCATTATCGACTGGGGATCGTGCAAGGAGTTCGGCGGGCTGCTTCTGTCAGCTGGGACACCCGGATGGATAGAAGACGAATTTGATGTTTCCAGAAATCAGCACGACCTTTTTGCACTAGATAAAATCATGGCTTGGATGAGGCTGGAGAAGGCGAGGTGCACCAAAAGTCGACAACTTAACTTAATACATGCGTGCCACTAGCGCTTGCCACGGTATCATCTCAGTAGGACCTCCCGCTGGCTACGCATCACTACTTGGGGCATTCCCCATGCCGTCACTCTCGAAACCACGCGATGCCACGATTGCCTAATCTGACTTATAAGTACTTGGCTCTTGAGTCAAGATCGAACAGTACGCAGACAGCCTTGCTCTCTCCATCTCCAGCAGTCCTTCCTCAGCATCGCCAGCGGCCGGGCACTCCCCTTTCTTTGCTTGCCGGTTGCCCACGTTGTTGGGAGCTTTCCTTACAGATTTCTCCTTCTCAGCATCCTTGCGATCTCGTGCTCTTACTGCTTCGACAATGTCTTCGTAGCTCATCACCTTTGCATCGCCAATCTTCTTCTCCTTAACGTGCTGTCCTGTCTTCTTCTCGTGGTTTTGCTGGATTAACTTCGGATTTTCTTCCTCTAGAAGCTTTCGCTGTGCATCAGCTTTCTCTCGCTCGTCCAGAGCTTGCTTCGCTGCATTTAGCAGCTTTTGCAAATACGGGTCGATACCCATTGTATTCTCTGGTCTCTCCTTTATGGGAAGGTTGGTGCGCGAGGTGCTGTCACACTGTACTGAGAGTCGAGCGTACTCATCGTTCCAAAAGTTGCTTGTCTTGTCAAAGGCGGACAAGGATCACAGACAAGTGCGCAACCAATCAGGTCGCTGGATGCCTCCCGAGGAAGACTCGATGCCGCTACTATAGCCGAAATTCAGTGCCCAATTTGTGATCTTCCCCTCTATCGCAACAAAACACGTATGTTGTATGTAAAGCGCTTACCCCATCCCGTGAGTCCTGCAACCGTGTACATCGTGCGTTGGACGAGGCCAGGCCCGTAACGATTGCGGTTGGACGAGGCTTGGCAGGTAAAAATGTGAGCTTTGCCTTGGCTTACGTATCTCCGGGAGTCAAAGCCCCCCTTCTCGGCACCCGCACTTCCAGAATTGATACTGTACAAATCCACTTCTACTCCATTCAACACGAAACGACCCGTAACATGTGGGGCAGTATTATTATCGACTTCTCCATGGCGAAGGACGACGAAGGATTCCTCCAGGACCTAGAACGGCATTTCAGGAACAACATGGTGGAGGACAAAGATGTTACAAACACGTGACAACGGGACCGAAGTGCGACGACTTGGCATCGCAGGGTCTGCGATGCCAGCGCACATCCGTTATGCGCGCCTTGGGCGCGTCTCGCGACAAGAACGACTGACGCCCATGGCGGCCATGTTGCACATGTCGCGCAACGAACGTTCACTTAAGTATATAGGAACCAAGGAAGTCATGGACTTACTTGTGTTCAACTCATGTTACGATCTTACTGAAAGGTCAGAACCATTCAGACTGAGTTATCTTGCCCAAGACACCCACTGCTCCGTACTCTTCAAAGAAGCCTTGATCATGTTGATCACGTGAGACTATCTTGTAGGATCGCAACACGCAGCCCAAACTGAAGAGATTCCCTGAAAGATGAGTCACGCACCAGCTAAACCAAAAGAAGAATTGATCTGTGCCTCTTTCGAAACACGATACCGCTTTCGCAAGCTACTGTATCGAACTCGTTCGTAACGGGTTTACGAGCGACATCATCGATCACTAGTGAGTCTGTCTCCGACATTTTTGCGCGAATTACGAAGTCTCCTTTCGATGTATCACTTCGAAAAGACGTTATCCTTCTCTTTATAGTTTTGTTACTATTATATAGCCTCGTATACAATAGCACTCTAATAGCGCTATGTGCCGTAGGCGTTACCTTAGTTACATACCGTCTTTATACTCTCCAATAAGGATTTTAGCTATATATATCTATAGCTGTAGAAAATATCTATTACTTAGCGCTTAAGCTCTTGATACTATGTAGTATCTATATATATACTGAAGAGCTCGTTACTATGCGTGCAGGGTCATGACGCTCATAGGATCTACAGCGAATCCTCACGATTCGCTCATATGCTGGGTACCTAGAAGCAGCGCGTAAGGACGAGATCCTATTCGCAGAGTAAGCGGCCCCTCGCATACAGCTCGTACCCTCATACCCTCGTACCCTCGTACCGAACAGCTATATGAGGTGGCTACCTCATCACATCCTACATGTATCCAAACATTTCTCAAATCAAGAGCCGGGCTTCACCAAACGCCTCAGTTCACTACTTCGTCCCGACTACAGCATGGTAGCATCTACTGCTTCGAGCCGTTTGCACACGCCCTACGATGCTTCCATCTCGGCCTCAATCCTTTCCCTGGATGAGGCACACTGTTCCGTAAATTCGAACCCGTCCTTCGAAGCCTTTCTCGAGGAGTTTGCTACGATTGCAGCTTGCTCAGGACAAAATGACTTGTTCGGCCTTACCCTCGTCCATCGCCACACGAGCGTGGGTCCGGGGGAAAGGATGCTGGATCTCAAGCAGACACTGCAGCCGTTTCCCCTAGCCGATGACGCTCAAGAACTGCATGGTTGTCCCATCCGACCAAAGTCATACGCTCTGATCGATAGCGTTTGGAAGCCGTACGAATATGAACTAGGGGATCCCGGGCTTGTTCTAGACTCCGAAAATGACTTCTTCAGAGACGTCAAGCGCCGTATGGAAGAGCTTGGACTGAAGAATGTCGGACTTCGTCGCTATTTGCCGAGCGATCCAGAGGAGATTGAGGTTACCGAGGGTAGAGGCATCAGTATTAAAATTCCCTGGGCTCAGGTGAGACATCGATGCCAGTGACGAGAACCATGTATTTATCTTGACTGTACAAATAGATCAATCCAATCCTGGATCACAAGACAACGTTCTGGGCGTTTCCTTCAGGAGCACCTAAAACGTATCGTTGCGCCTGCCGCGACACCGGGTCGTCCACTAACCCGAACCATAACCACATCGACAGCAATTGAAGCGGTCACTGTGGTGAGGCAATGTCAATCTCTGCCAGCAGGGAATGGGAGGTCAATCATGGGAGAAAAGTCAGATCTTCAGGGGGTGGCCACGAAGAGCGTTGCTCTGACTTGATGCGCTCAAGATACTGCATATGACGCTGCATGTGGTATCTCACACAGTTGCCATCGAAGCTCTTTCGCTGCATAATGATTTTCCATCCATGTGTTCTTCATGAGGAAGTCGTCGAACTGCTTTCTCGCAGCCACCCTGTCAAACTCCTCAGCTCCTAATCTCAGTCTGATGTACTCTTTATTAATGCGCTTGTTTCGGAGAGACAATTCAAAGAATTGTCGCTCATGGGAGTTCGCAAGCAGATCGGCTATATGGCTGGCGTCTGCTGATTGTTGGCGGATAGCACCTTCCAAATACACACGGTCGTCTGCGAACGTCATGCCTTCGGGAATATTGTCGTGGAGAAGACCTGGAACGTCAGCAATGAACAAAGGGTGTTGGATAGCTGCCGGTGCCGGGACGAAAGAGGCCGTGTCCCAATCGATAACTCTGTGGGGCATTAGCTGAAACTGATAGTATTGCGTAAGTAGTAGTGTGCTTACCCAGACAGTCCATCGTCGTTCATAAGCACGTTCAAAGCGCTCATATCACCGTGTCTGACGGCTCTCCAAGGGCAATCTTCGCGCGGGACAAGGCTATCCAGTATAGCGCGGCGTAGGACGAAGGAGATCGGGTGGCCCCAACCTGAGCTTTGCATTGAACGGCATATTGCCTTGTCTACTTCTTCTAGAAGCCAGTCTTTATACGTGACCGCTGTAACGCCTGTTCGAAAACTTAGCAACAATAAATATAATCAAGTC
This sequence comes from Extremus antarcticus, assembly GCA_033117895.1. Taxonomy (NCBI): domain Eukaryota; kingdom Fungi; phylum Ascomycota; class Dothideomycetes; order Mycosphaerellales; family Extremaceae; genus Extremus; species Extremus antarcticus. The sequence goes on along the minus strand of JAWDJX010000165.1, from coordinate 3,729 downwards.
ATCGTGCTTTACAGGTCTCGGCAGCTGGCGCCGGGCAAGTCCAGAGCTTATGAAGGAAAGTAGCAAGCCCCCTTAGCAGTTTATGGCGCGTCTGCTCCGTCATACCAAGCGAGTTCCAAGAGCCAATTGGGTTCCCGTCAATGTATTCGAGGACCGTGAAGCCCTGGGCTTTGAAGATAACTTGTGGAATCGGTAACGTCGGTTGCGCCTTAAGGATATGCCTCATGATAGCTATGCTTCGGCTGGCCAAAGAAGCTGCAAATTCATCCTTTGCTATTCGGAGAGTCCACCTTTCCTTGCTCGGTAATGTAAGAACAAAGACGTCGTGAGAACAGCCGTGAAACGGGCCAGATGCTTCCAGATGAGAAACCTCAAGGGCCGATGAAATCTCGTCAAGATATGAGCGAGGTAGATTGTCCATCGCTGATCAAATTCCTGGGTGGATGCGACCGTTTGACAAGAGCGATGAGATTGATCGGGACAATGGTGTTTGCAATACGAGAACGGAAGAAAATGTGTTAGCACAGGGCGACTTATGAAGCTTTGCACAAATGCCTCGCACGGGCCACTAGCCGCGCTCGTTTCCCGACGCACGACATCAACATTTGAAGTCCACACTCCGGAGCGCGTCGACGTCCGGCCTCAAGCCACTGACGTCAGGAAGAGAAGCTCTCCCATCGGCGGCTTGGCTACGCTCGCGCGGTCTCCACGGCAACAACACCAATCCTACGGCCAAAACAAGTGAGGGATCCTAACAAGTCCTCGCAACGACACGATGGATCAAAACAGGATCAAAGAGTTGGAAGACGCGTTGCAAGAAGGGCAGCGCCGCCTGAAGGAAGAGCAGCAGCGTCGGGAGGAAGAGCAGCGCCGTCGGGAGGAAGGGGAACGCCGTTTGGAAGAAGAGCGGCACCATCGAGAGCAAGTTTAAGCGACAGCACAAAGTTCCATCTTGTCAGAGTTCCTCGAGCAGTGCCATGATCTCCACACATCCATCGAAGTAGTGACGGATAAGAGTCTGACCACACAAGGCGACGTTACGAACCCCGACAACCGCCTGTATCCCAAACGTATCCTCCCATGGCACGATTTCGATGCCTCATAGGCCGCAGTATGGGCTCGCGTGAGCGAGGACTCAGAGGTTGCAACTCGTTGGTGGTTCCCTTCGAAAGACAACTTCTTCTATGAGCGCAGCCGGCTGCGTGCAATCTCCTCCGAGTCGGCTCTTCGCCGGTTTGAAGCAGCGGCTACAGAGAATATGGTGAGCGACCTTTTTCGACGAGCCCGTACAGACGCGGGTGTAAGGCAAGAGCTTGGTCTGGAAAGCGAAATCAATTTCCAAGACCACACGAACTTGGGAGATGAAGGCAATGTGGAATTGGCACAGACGATGCAGGATCTCCGATTACAGCAGAACACCAAGCGGTCAGAGAGGCAACAGTCACTGTATCGACATCGGGGCACCGCAGATCAATTCTGCATCCTGCAGTCCGAGGACGATGGCTCACGCAGACCTTCAGTTGCCATCGAATACAAGCCGCCACACAAGCTCAGCACTCACACCGTCTCACTCGGGCTGAAGGAAGGGATTCAGACGTATGAGGATGTTATCAGCCAGGTCGAGGAACCGTCGGGTGCCGAACAGAGGCAACACTGGTGGTGTCGGTATGTCATGACCGCCACTTTGACGCAGCTCTTCTCCTACATGGTCACTCAAGGGACTCGGTACGGCTACCTATCGACCGGTCAGGCGTATATTTTCCTGCGCGTCGGCGACGATCCAAGTGAAGTGTACTTCAGGGTTCGCATCCCGAGCCTCGACGTCAGCGCGGACGACCCGCAGCGTCTGCGCCAGACAGCTGTGGCACAAGTTTTTGCGTTCATCGTACAGGCCTCCGGAGAAGCCGCCCCAGCGCAGGACTGGCATCGGCGGAGAGATCGGCTTAGTCCGTGGAAAGTCGATCTACAACGCATTCTCCATGCGATGCCGGAGTCCATCCGTACGGATGTGAGCTGCAGCGAGTACATTCCATCCCGATCTGTCAGCCATACCAGATCGCCCATCCAAACGCGGGTGCAGTGTCGACCCAACGAGGATGCTGACTCGGTACGAGAGAACGACAGCGGTAGTGACGAAGACGGTCGAAGGTCGCCAGAGAGCCCCTCCGAACAACGGCAGCGTCGAATCCGAACAAGAAGCGTCACTCGCAGGAACAGACAACAGCCGCCGGGGAAACATGGAGATGCTACGCAAGGATCGAATCCTGTCAGGCAAAGCGGCATCAAGGATCAGCCGTACTGTACACACAAATGCCTCCTGGGATTGGCGGAAGGTTGCGATGTGGACGGCGCGTGCCCCAATTCCTGGCTTCATGGACCTAAACATCCGAGAAAGAAAGATTTCTTGCAGTTGGTGAAGGCACAACTCCTGACCGATACCGGTGCCAATGCGAGCTGTCTCCCATTGAACATGCACGGAGCCCGCGGAGGACTGCTCAAGGTTTGTCTGGCAGCTCAAGGCTACACCTTTGTTGCGAAGGGGAGCGAGAAGCACAACCTTGAGCATCTCCGTAATGAGCGACAAATCTATCGACTGTTGCGGGCTGTGCAAGGAACATATGTCCCGGTATGTCTTGGACTACTAGAGTTGAAGCATGTCTACCACTACAGCGGAGCTCGACTGTCGCATTTGCTTCTGACGAGCTGGGGTGGGAGGCCATTGTCGGCTCCGTTGATCAGAACTTTTCGGAGTCACTTCCCGAAGCTCGTAGAAACGGCGTTGAAGGCGATCCATCGGCACAAGGTCCGGCACAATGACGCGGAACCACGAAATATGATCTTTGACGTGGCATCCATGAGCCTGATGGTGGTCGACTTTGAGCGCTCCACACTGGTCTCGAGACCCGGTCTCGCACCGATGAGCAGCAACATCATTACAGAGCAGTCTGCAATGAAACGAGTACGGTACCAGTCCGCTGAGGAGGAGCTTTCGGTCATGCGCAATTGCATGAGTCATTATCTTAGATAACTTGATCATTTCTTCTGAGGGGTAGCACAAGATGACGCATCATTGTGGTGTATCTCGATGCACGATCGGATCAGGGGGCTTGTTCAAAGGATACTGCAATATCTAGTGTATATGCAAATGTTACTGATCCGCCTTCGATGCTTCTCGCTTGTCTTGGATCGTAGGGAGATAGTACCGTCGGCGCATTCATGTCGAATCAAAGTGATGCGCTCTCTGATGGAGCTAGACATCGGGAGTAAGGGGAAAGTCAATGTATTGACGCATGGAAATTCTGTCTCACGAAACGTCACCGGGACTGGCGGAGCGCACGGCCCACTACCACTAGTGGCCCGTGCAATGTTCGCATGGCACGGAGACAACGTTCGAAACGGCTCGATCCATTCTTGGCAGTTACTCGCAGTGCGTAACTTAGACGCTCGAAGCAGAGCACCTCCATTGGCGAGATCATGAAACACTATGCTGATGCCGCCGCACGAGACGTAACGTACCCAAAATAGATCCATTGTAACCGCCTAGCACGGACAAAGTTGGAACGGGCGATTCTATGCAAAGCCAAATCATAGCCAATCGTTTCGAACGCCGCTTGAGAATGCCTTGAGACGGAAGATGTCCTAAGCGCCGAACGCAGACGAAGAGCTTGATTGGAAGATAATTCAGAGGACTGCTACTTCAACTCCCAATAGGAGCAAGCTTTCGAGGCC
>JAWDJX010000164.1:0-17947 GCA_033117895.1 Extremus antarcticus | reverse complement strand
GTATATTCGAGTTATCTTACCTAAATACCTACTACTACCTACTCTTTAAAGAAGTACTTACGTAATACTACTACCTTGTAGGATCGTAATAGTAAGGGTAATAAAGTATATATAAGATATTTAAGACTCCTTTATCTAATAGGCGTTAAGCTAAATCTTTATAGATTTAGTAGTTAATCCTATAATTAGGTTATCCTATAATCTATTAATTATACGATCTACTAAGCTAGTAATCTATTAATCCTATAATCTATTAATCCGTTAACCCGTTAATCTATTAATCCGTTAATCTATTAATCCGTTAATCTATTAATTCTATAATACGTTAATTAACTATTTAGCCTTACTAGAGACTATTATAACTACGGCTCTACTTATATATTAACTATACGAGAAATGTTATTAATAAAGCTTATAGGATATCTTAGCTATACTTAGTAACGTAATATAAAATCTATAACTAACCTAACTCCTATTTAACTAGACTTATAGAAGTAAATTTATACGTACTCGCTAACTTAGTTATTCTAAGTATATTAACTAGTACTAGCTAGGTATATCTAGATATTTAGTATTCTATCTAGTATCTATAATATTAAGGCTTAAATAGAATATAGATACGTTCTATATAGATAGAATATATAGCTAGATATTTAGAAAGCTAATTTAGTACTACTAGCCTACTAATATACTATTCTATCGTTCTATATAATTTAAGGTATTTAAGTACTATATTATTACTATATAACTTAAAAGGGTATAGTAGAATTTAAGCCTTTCTATTAGCTAGCTAAACCTTAAAACTAAGCTCGCTAGTTATAATCTTTCTTCTACCTACTTATTTAAAGGATACTACTATAATTAACGCGTTAATAACGTTATACTATAGCCTCTACTATCTCCTATATCGACGGACTACTAACCTTAACCCTTAATAACTCTATATTATATATCTCGTTAGACTTAGATAGTATAGACGGCGCCGCTACTATACCCTCTATCTTTCGACCTCCTAAGTAGCGTAAGTAAGATAACGTATAGAGTTACGTATATATACTACTACCTAAGGTTAAGCTACTACGTAAGTAGTCTAGTAAGGAGCTTTAAAAGATCTAGTACTATAGCTTTACTAGCTATAAGCGTTATAAGGTACTATCTATAATAGGTATAAGTATATATCTCTAGTTAATCTATCGTATTTCTACTAAGCTTACTAGTTTAGTAGCTAAGGTAGTAATATAGTAAGACCTACGCTCTTATATAGGTAAGTAGGTAGAAGATATAAATAAGAGGTAGGCCTAAGAGATTAGGGAATACCTCCGTTTTATAGCTAATCTAGCTACTATTTAATAGGCTATTCTTCGTCTTATTATCTATTACGACCTCTCTCTATCTACTATAGAGTAGCTAGAGCGTTATACGCTTATCTATAGTATTAACTACTAAGCTAAAGACGTAGTATAACGGAGCTACTAAAGTATAACGCGTTAAGTTACTTAAACCTTTAACGTAGGCCGATTTAAGCTTAAATAGCTATTATAGTTAGCTTAGAGCCTTATTTACCTTATAAGTACTATCTAAACGTTACTAAACTATAAGAAGCTATAGTCTATTACCTCTTACTTTATTAATAATAATAGAAGGCTTTATAAGGCTCTATTAGCGCTCTTTAAGCTCTATAATAGTTATAGTAGTATTAAAGTTACTTAGGTTATTATTAAGATACTAAATTACTATAGTATTAAAGATAGGCTTAGTTATCTAACTATAAATAATACTACTACTAATAATACGCTCTATTACGAGCTTAGTAAACTAATTAATAGATAGGACCCTTTAAAGCGTCGTTTACGCTACTTTAGTTATATTATTAATCTCGTAGTATAGTCGTTCCTCTTTATAAAAAATAACGAGGCTATAAAGTAAGTTATTAACTATATCTTAGAGCTTCGTAGTATTAAGTACTACCTTATTAAGTAGTTTAAGGCTAACGAGAAAGGTAGATAGATTAAATACCTAGCGTTATAGAAGCTACTTAAGTTTATAGTTACTTTATAGCGTAGTTTAAGGCTATTTAACGCCTTTAAAAGGATAGCTATTAAGTTACTTTAACGACTTAGTAAGATAAGGTAGAATAGCTACCTTAATACCTTTAAAGATATAGTATAATTAAGGCCTACTTATACCTTCTTTATTATTAAGTAGTAATTACTCTATAAATATAAGCCTACTATAGCTAACTAAACGCTTATTAAGACTATAATCGCCTTTCTTTAGCTATTTAAAGAGGCTATTAAGCCTTATAAGGGAGACTATATAACCTTAGATAAGGTTTAAGAGTATATAGATATACTATAAGAGTACTTTAAGGATAATAATAAGGTTATACGTAGCTAAACTACGCTCTACTAAGTAGTAGTAACTAGCTAATACGCCTTTAATTAATACTATAGTATTATTAATTATACTAGAGCCTATTTAGTAGCTTTATTACTTTATTTAAACTAATAGAAGAGCTATATTAATAACGCTTAGCTACGTAACTAGTAGAAAGCTAGTATTAAATATACTTAAAGGCTCTAAATAGACTACTATAAGTAAGACGAGCCTCTTAAGGCTATTAATAATACTAAGCCGTCTTACTTTAAGTAATATAGAGCTAAGATTACTACTAAGTAACGTAGTATTACTAATAGTAAGAATAGTAATAAATTTAAGCGCTTTATTTACTCGCTACTAGATATACTACTTATAGATACGTTACTACTATAGTAATAGCCTACTTTACTTTAATAACGGAGCTATTTATAGCTATTAAAGATAACGACTAACGTACTCTCTTATTAAGTAATAAGTATAGAGAATAAGCGTATATTTAGTAGTACTAAGCGTACTATTCTCTAAATACTAGTAAGCCTATCCTTATATATAATTAAGTAGTTAGAGTATATAAAGTACTAGTAAAGAAGTAGTATTATTACGAGCTAATTTAAAGATAATAAATAGTTACTTAAGAGGAATAAGGACGATAATAGTAACGTTAGTCTAGATATAGATATATAGCTTAAATATTAGATATTTACTTAGTCTACTAAATAGAATATAGATATCCTTATAACTCTAAATAGAACGAATATAGCTAGTACTAGTATCGACGTCTAATAATCTTAAGATAAGGCTAATAGTATTATTCGCCTCTCTTATAAAAGACGAAGGACCTATTAAGTAAATTAATACTCCTTAATTAGATTATAGCTAATAAGGTTAGGATTAACGGATTATAGGATTAACGGATTATAGGACTATTAGTCTTTTATAAGGCTAAACGACCTATTCTTAGAAGTATACGTATATATTTATATAGTATTACTAATTAAGTTCTAGTATATTTATAGACTACCTACTTAGTAATTATAAAAGACGGATATTATAGTTATTTCTAGTCAAGGTTTTAATATACTAAGCCTTATTTAGTAATTTAAACCTTAGATTTCTACTTACTATATTTCCTATATTATACCTTTACGTTTTATTAGTTATCGGCCTTATTATAACGCGCTCTTTAGTAGATACCTACTTAGGAGTATATTAATACGCTATATTTAGTAAAGAGAAACTAGCTTACTATAATAGTAGTTCTACGTTAGTACTAAAACCTAAGATAATAAATACTAATACGTCGAGTTATAAAGGGATACTAAGTACTACTTATATAGCCTTTAGAGTCGTATAAGTCTCCTTATTCTTATTCTTAAAAGATAATAAGGCTTTTAGTAATCTTATTAGTCTAGTCCTTATTAAAATACTTAGTATATAGTACTAAGTAGTTAGTTATAGAATAGCCTTCTAAGTAGTATAATTCTAGTAGTCTAAGTAAATATATTCTAGTAGAATATAATCGCCTTATTTAAAAGGTCGATATAAGCTAAGTAAGACTAAAAGAGAATATCTATTTAGTCTTTTATACGTATTAGATACGTATATAGCGTATTATATCTTATATTTACTACTAGCTACTATTTAGAGACCTCTATTAGTATAATTTAGTAGATATAACCTTATTACTATAGCTTAATACGTCCTTTAAGTAGCTATAACTAACGACGTTACCCTATACTACTAAAATCTACTATTTAATTAGCTAAAGGAGCTATAAAGGTTTAAGATTAAAGAAAAGGAGTATACTTAGAGAAAGGAGACTACTATAGTAGTAGGTTTATATACGAAGTCCTTTAAGGTATAGGACTAAGGAGAATTATTAATCTAAGTAAATAATAGAGCCTTAGTATACTACTATTACGAGTATAAGCTAAATATAAAGAGGTAGCGCTTACTTATAATAACTAGTAGTCTTAATAGTACTAGTAAGTATATAATAGGCTTCTATAACCTTAAGCCTTTAATTAAGATAAGCTAGTAGATAAGCTAGATAAGCTAGCGCCTTTATAATAGCTAGATATTTACTATATTTACCTTTAGTAGATAATTCGCTTCTACCTTCCTATTCTAGCCTATTAAGACTAGTAAGACTACTAGTTTAAGGCTCTATAGACTCTTATTCTACTAGAATTAGGTCTATTCTAATAAGGACTAGACTAATAAGATTACTAAAGGCTCTTAACTATACCTTATAATAGGCGGAGTAAGTAAACTAACCTCGTAATAAAGTAATAGCTAAACTATTATAATTAAATAACGAGGCTCTTAAGAAGCTACGAGAATTTATAACGTTACTATAGATAGTTACTTATACTACTATCTTTAAAGTACTCGCTAGTAGGCTACTCTCTTTAATAACTAAGATAGGGTAGAATAGCTAGATAGAGATACTTAAAAAGGACTTTTAACTACGCCTTAATATTATTTAATCTATTAGTAAATTAACGACCTTTACTACTTAGAGCTAAGCGTTTAAAATAGGAAGCTACTTAATAATAACTATAATATCTTGCTACCTTTTTAGAAGACTTATAAGGAGTATAAATATAATACTACTACGCTTAATTAAGTAATAATTATAATAAATATTATTATTACTTACTTTAAGGCCTTTAAGATAAAGTATACTAATAATCCTTAGCTCCTTCTAAGTATTATAATAAGCTAGTACGTTTTTAATAAGTACTAATTTCTAGTAAAACTAACGACTTATAACTATACGTTACTACCGCCTTCCTTTATATATAGTATTATAAGATATATCTTAAAAGTAATTAGTAGAAAAAGTAGATTAAAGGTATAGCTAAAAGAGCGTAGTTACTATAGGTAAGTTATACGTAGCTTAGTAAGGTATTACTATCTCTTTCTAACCTATTATATTTAATTAAAGAGCTATCTTTCTATTAACTATAGTAGCGGTAATTACGATAGTAATATTTTAGTAGTAAAGATAAGTTTAATTACGTTATTAAAGGCCTCTAAGTAGTACCTTAATTAGTAATTACTTAGTAGCTTAAGAAAACTTAATAACGTATCTATCTATATCTATTTAAGCTCGCTATTAATATCCTTTTAGTACTAGTAATAAGCGCTAAGAGCGGAAGAGCGTTCTATAAGAATAAGCGTACTATAAGGCCGTAACTAAATAACCTTAGTAGTAAGGTAATTAAAGATACTAAGTACGAAAAGAGCTAGAGTTAGAATAGCCTTATTAAGAGCGACTATAGTAGTAATAGGAGTAATAATAATAATATAAGTACTACTATACCTACTAAGATAATATAGTATACTATACTAGAGTATCTACTAATTAATTATAATTAATCTATTAATTAATTATTAGCCTAGTAATTAATTAATTAGTACTTCTAGTAATAATAATTAATTAAGTAGGTAGCTTAGTAATTAATCTACGATTATTAATTAAAATAGGACTAAGCTTTAGAATACCTCTATACTAGTAAATATCCTTCTTAAAGTAGTTAGTATACTTTAGAAGCCTAGGCCGTTCTATTAGTAGCTAATATAGGTACGGACTTACCGCTTCTAAAAGCTCTATATAAGTAATTAATTAATTAATTTACTTTAACTAATTAATTAATTATATACCCGTAGAGTAATTAATTAATTACTAACGCTAGTAATAACAATTAATTACTTACTTTAAGCAATTACTAATTGATTAATTACTAGACAGCCTTCGCTATACCGACTTTACTTTACCTCTACCTACCTATTCCGAAAGTCTTATACGTCCTCTAGCGCCTACGGCACCATTGCTACTACCTTCGGGCCGAAAAACACCTCCTCCGAGCCTATACTATTGAATTTGATGCGCGAATTGTGAAGCAAGAGCTAGTGAGGTTGATGCTGACGCTGAATTGGCGATACCAATATGAATTGAATCAAAGATGCACGTCTTGGCAGGTTTGCTTCTTCGCGAAATCCCTTTAGTAACACTGGCGCTCACCGAGGTTGTTGTATCGGCTCGTCATCTGTACCATTAAACCAAGAATTAACACCTGCATAATTGTTGTTGAGAATTACAAGAACCCACTATCCTCCCGCCAAGACGCAGCATTCTAGTAAGCCGCAAGTCCAGAAGCGCCATTGTCAGGGGGCAAACCTTGGCCCTGGCCGAACACGCCAACAGATTTCAACGACCCATCGTCCTGAATCTGATGGCCGGATATTGCCCCAAAGCCACGGAGCAGGTTGTACATGAACTTTGAATCGCGGCTCAGTGCGAGATCCACGGGCTCACTGCCATTGCCCTGATTAGCAGCAATGCCGTCAATCAGAGCGACAGTTCCATCGGTGGCAGCGCTGTAGCTCGATATCGTACCGCTGGCGAAGTTAGCGGTGTAAGCGAACTTTCCGCTCGAAGGGACAACGATCCAGCAGCCGTCTGTTTGCTGATTCTTCTCGGACTTCGTAATTGCAGACAAAGCACCAGTGGAACCGACGTCATAGGTCGAGACCGCGGCATTAGTTAGTATAGGGAGACCAGATTCGACGACGAAGAGGACACCGTCACCGCGGAAGAATGCGCCAAAAGGCCTGTTTCCTGAGGACGCAGTCGTCGTCACAGGTCCTTGCGCCTTACCGTCGCCGTCGACCTCGAAGAAATCGATCGTGCTTCCGACCTTATTCGTCACAATCAAATTCTTGCCGTCAGGATTGAAAAGCACGGTTCCTGGGACGCCAATCAAGGTGCTGAGCGGTATAGTCGAGTTGCCGATAGGCTCCAGCTGCCCATTTGACTGCACTCGGAAACCTCGAATACCAGTAGTGGCAACGGAGCCGTCGAGGACGTAGGCAAGCCCATTATTGAGTGTAATGCTTAATGGTTGATCACCACCATAGATATCTTGAATACGGGTCAAGCAGGATCCCTGAACGGCGAATACGCTGACTTTGTCGTCCGCGGGGCTGACTGCGTAGAGGAAACGGTTGTCGTCGCTCAGCTGCAAGCCTCCCTGGGTGTCAAAGTCGACTCCTTGGCCCTGGCCTCCGGTGGAGTAAATCCCCGTCTGGGTAAGCTTTCCCGCGTCATCACGAGAGAAGGCGACGACTTGGTTGTCATCGGCAGCGTTCGTGAGCGCGAACACTGCCCCGGCCTCCCCTGAGCGGGGATGACAGCTTGAGGTGTGGCCTGGGGGTGGGCGGAACGGGTTCGCAATGGAATTTGGCATAAATGGCAACAGTGCGGCTCGGAGGAAGAATGAATGCTTCATGATGCCTCAAAAGACTGGAGCGAACGATGTTGCGCGGTGTTATATCCCACAAATTTTGGGGGAAAGCTTGGTGCCTCTTTATAACATCTGGCTGCGCAAGCTGGAGAACTCTTTCGTGAATGGAATTGGAGTTCGCTTGTGAGATCATTCATATGTACTGTACTTGATACGTAATGATATTTGGAAACGGTCTTGACATCAGCAGCTTTCCCGGCATTCAGAAATCAAGCTAATGCCGGATCGGGACTAGCCGGCCATCTTCTCATCCATCTGTAACGTTATGTGTGTTGATAGAAATAGACGACTTTTGATTCCACATCATGCCAATATCAGAATCAATCGAAGTAGCATGTCCATTATACATCATCTCCGCGGTCTCTCATCATCAATGCCGTAGTCTCGCAAGGTACTACTTACCGGTCAATTCAGATCGAGGACAAAGTTTCATCACAGTACATTTCAATGGAGTATCTGTCCCTTACGAACCGCTCATCAAACGCTGTGTCATCATTAGCCTCATGATACCCTTCCTGGCAAGTTTTATATCCATTCGGCTTTTCACGTGCAGAACAGAGCCACTCTCAGTTGCGGGAATGCTGGCATCTCTGGAGAGTTGGCCGGGCGCTCGCCCCTGTCCTAGACTTCAATGCTATTTCCTTGACTTAAAGTGTGGAATCAATTTGCCCCCACCCATCCGAGGCAGCCTTATACAAACATCCGCAATGCCGAGATTGCGGTATCGTGGACATTGTGTACGCCTTGACTCTCATCCTCTACAACGCCCCTTTCAGCACAGCCATGGCATCCGAAAAGGTAGGCTCAGCACTGATTGCTGGACCCTGGCTGACCACGTGTTAGATGCTCTTGTACTCGTTCGTCGGGTCTCAATGGGCCGGCGTTCCACACCTAGGATTGGCGGAGAAGGGGTTCGCAAAGGATGAATACGATGTGAAGGAAATTAACCTTAGTAGTTGGAAGGGAATCATGTGCTTTGGCTACTTCACTGACCAACAAAACAGTCGCCGCGGACAACTTCGAACCTAAATACATTGCCGTCAACCCTAATGGCACGATCCCATCACTGGCGGCGCCCAATCTCAAAGTGCCACTTGCCGAAAGCGTCGAGATACTGGACTTCCTTGACGAGGCTCGTCCATCGGCTCCAAAACTCAAACCTAATGACCTTCCAACGCAGAAGAAAGCACAGAGTATTATCGATCTTGTCCATTCAGACCGGCTCTCGACAGATTTGATCCTACTTCAAGCCCAGGATGCAGAGGAGATGCGAACAAAGCAAATCTCTATGTGGTATAAGTTCGTCGTCAATCGCCAGCACAAACTCGAGCACTGGCATTCGAAACTTCCGGATCATCCATTTTATGGAAAGAAACTAGAGGAGAACAGCCCGCTCTACGAGCTGTACACTTCTGGAGCAGTGCCACTGCCGAACCATGACGCCTTTTACGAGAAGACGAGAGACAGGTACCGTGGCTTTGCCATTGCGATGAGCGAACTAGATTCTTCGCTTGTGCTGCCATACGCTACAGGAGATACTGTCACCACTGCTGATTTGCACGTCGTGCCCTGGCTATCGCACGCTATGTGGGGTGCTGGATGCACAGATATTCATGACTTCATACCACTGGAGAATCTGATTAGGAAGTCAGCGCACGGTTTCGAGATCGGGTGGAGGACCAAGGAATGGTGGTCGAACATGGCTGAGCGCAAATCTTTTCAGGAGGTCTTCCGGGAGCTGCACTAGGCTATCATCCATAATAGTTAAAAGCTAACCCTCCAGTCGCTTGATATCTACTTGTTTACCAAGTTACGTTGTCCGTCTTTAGCGGAAGGGAGAATGACAGTGTACGCCAGCCGAGCTACAGCGAAACCGTTGCAGGCTACAGAACTGTCCACGGTGCGAAGGAAAAGGAGACACAGGCTGACTCGCCTAGAACTCCGCTAACGAAGAGAAGCGCGCCGCACGTGCAAGGCGAGCGAGCTGTTCTTATTGACATGTGTAGGTACAAGGGCGCCAAGGATAACTTCGTGGTGATCAGAGAATATCTGCAAAGCAGTCTTAAGGTCAATAAGGTCACGGAGAAGTTGACCATTAAGTGTCTGCGACCAGGACCGTTTAACAGGATTGATGTCGTGTTTGGCGACAAAGATGAAGCCGATACAGCCAAGCAGCACACGCGCTGGCTGTCCTCTGGCATACCTGGTGCACGCGTGAAAGGTGAGCAGTGGTAACCTGTGAAGTGTGACAGCGTGGTGAAGCAATGCGTGCTGTTCGAGGAGAACAACGACGGTCAGACTCTGAAAAAGGTCTTCCTGATGGAGTTCAAAGAAGACAGCAGTGTGACGCGGCCGAATGCACCGCAATGAAGGCCACGTGGCTGAGCAAGGTAGATGTAGCCAAGAGGGTAGGCTCGTTGTTGTGGCTGAAGAACAGAATGGATGCGGATTATATGCTGCGGACGGGAACGATGGTGTTCGGTGCCATTGGCGCGTGCTGCTCTTCTTTCGCCGTTAAGGACAACGGCGGACCGTGCTACTACTACAACAGATACGAACACAAATAGGCGTCATGCACGAGTTACATCCGATGTGCGATCTGCTCGAAAGGCTACCGTAGGGACGAATGCACCAACAGGTACAGTCCGAAGTACCCGATATAGGGCGATAGACACACAATCTTTAACTAGGTATATACGTTGCTTTTATAGCACTAGATATATATTTAGTAATCTTATTAGACCGGACCTTATTAGATCCTTAGTACTACGGCGTTAAGTAGTTAGTCCTAGACTTAGGCCTCTAATAGGCTAGTATCTAGTAGATTAAGTAAATATAATCTAATAGATACGAGTATTACCTTATTTAGAAGGTCGATATAAGCCGAGTAAATACTTAAAGGGGATAGCCGTCTAGTCTTTTAAGCGCGTAGGACCCTTATAACTACTATTTAGAGACTACTATTAGTAAATTTTAGTAGCTATAAGCTCTTTCTAATAGCTTAAACTACCCTCTAAGTAGCTATAACTAACGAAGTTACCCTCTACTACTATAATCTATAGTAGAGCTAAGTAAAGGAGCTATAGAGGTTTAAGATTAAAGGAAAGGAATATATCTATAAGAAGGAGATAGCTATAGTAGCTAGTAAGTATATAAAGGTCTCTAAGGTATAGGATTAGGGTAAACTACTTATCTAAGTAGCTAATAGAGCCGTAGTATACTACTACTACGAGTATAAAGTAAATAGAAAGAGATAGCTACTACTTATAATAACTAGTAGACTTAATAGTACTAGTAAGTATATAGAAGGAGCCTATAGATATAACCTAAAGACTAGCCTTCTAATAGGCGGTAAACTAGTAGCTAGTAACCTCTCTAAGCTAGTAAATATAAAGAATTATAACGTCTTTAAGCTACTAATAATAAAGTAGTTTATCTTCTACTAGCTAGCGTTATTTATACTTAAAAATACCTACTTTAGAGCCTTAGTTAGCTATATATATAAGGGACTCGGTAGGTTATTACCTAAGGCTACTTTAACGCTATATAGCTAGATTACAACCGAATTTAATACGTAGAGGGGGCTATTAGTAGTAGAACTATTAAAATCTATTAGTAAAGTCTATATAACCTTTAATATCTAGACTACTCTAAACTAGCGAGGATATATTAGCGTATAGGCCTACTAAACTAGCTCTTAAGGTAAGTAATAACGTCTCTTAGCCTTTTACCGTATCTACCGGTCTTATACTAGTAAGATTTAAGCCGAGCTACTACTTAAGGTCCTTAATAAGTACGCTATTAATTAGAAGCTTAGTTATTATATATTAGATAACGCTAGCTCTAACAATAAGGCCTATAAGCTACTATTTAAGTCGATAGATCCGTTAATTACTACTATTATAAGCTACGGCTACTAGTTACGATACTTTAGCTATATTAATAACCTTTTTACGTAGAGCTTACTAGCTACTACTAGTACTAAAGTACGTATAGCTACTTATAAATTAAAAGATATTAATAACGATAAGGAAGGTAGTAAGGCCGTAAGAGCTTATTAGATATACGCTAGACTACTTAGTAAGCTCTAAAGGCTCGTTAAGTACGTATTAGTAAGTAGTTAGCGCCGTAAGGAGTTTATAAGGCTTAGTAGTAGCTATTAAGTAAAGTAATATAACTACCTTAGTATAAGATTAAAGTTAAAGATAAGGTTTAAAGGTTAAGATTAACGCTAGTTAATAGATATTATATCCTATTAAGCTAATAGCTATAATCTATTAACTAGCGTTAACCTTAATTTTACTATACTTTAGCTTCTATCGTTATAATTACGTCCTTTTTTAATACTACTACCTTCTAGCTCCTTTAAAATAACTTAACGCGATAGAATAGTATATTTATTACCCTTACGCGTACGCTTAATATAAAGGAGCGCCTTATTAAGTTTAGAAGCTACTACGTACTAGCTACTAACGTAAAGTAGAAGCTTAAGAACGAGTATATTATACCTTCTAACTAGTACTACTTTAAACGACTTTATAGCTACCTTAAGGCCTTTAATATAGCTACCTTAACTACTAAAGGCTATTAGCCGACGCTAAATAAGTAGTTTATAAGCCTCTACGACCTTATAAATAAGATTAACGCCTAAGAGATAGAGGCTCGTAATAGGATAGGTAATATAGGCTTTAAGACTACTCTTTACGCTACTTAGTTAAAGATTAAAAAGTACTATAGCCTTATAGATAGTATACCTATCTATTATACTACTATTATACTTAATCTAACTTTTAAAATACGCTAGTTCTATAACTAGTAGACTAATAATAAGTAGTTAAAGTAGATTTAGCTTATAATTAATAAGGTACGTACCTTATAGTTTACTTATAGGTACTAGCTACCTTACTAGCTATCTACTATACGTAATAATAAGCTAAAAGATATCTTTATACGTATACGTAGTATTAAGAGGCTTAAGATATACTACTTATAGGCCTCTACTACTACTATAATCGACTACTTTAAGTACTATATTATATCTAATCTATTACTAGTACCTAAAGATAAGAAAGAACGGTTTAACGTTATTAGTTACTAGCTTAACTAATAGTAAGGTAAACTAGAGCTTACTTAATTCGCCTTAGATATACTATCTATTCTAGTAATAAGTAATAATAATAAGCGTTTTTTTAGTACTATAAAAGATATAATAACCGACCGCCGTAATCGGCTTAACGAGCTAGAGCCTCTATAATAGCTAGATAACTACTATATACTACTTATATTTACTATTAGCGGAAAATTCGCTTCTACCTTCCTATTACGGCTACCTTAGTCTAATAAGACTACTAAATCGAGGCTCTAAGGACCCTAAATCTACTAGATTAGGCCTTAATCTAATAAGGTCCGGTCTAATGAGATTACTAAGTATGTTAGTTAGTAGAAAGCTACGACTAGCCGAGCTGTACGTAATGCCCTTCGAGAGGTGGATATGGAAGGCGCTTAGAACAGTAGCTCATAGTGTCGGCACAACTCAAAGTGCTGTATCTAAACATAGGCAAGGGAAGGCGATGCTATTCGAGCTTGATGTGTGATGAACAAATCTCCAACGTTGACGTGCTTTCTGTTACGGAACCACACGTCTACGAGGACGCAGGCACCGGTTAGCCGACGATCTCGACACATCGATCGTGGCAATCATTTACACCCAGCGTGTAACAAGCAGGAGAAGCGCGGTACGCCTTTCGGGCGACACTGTGGGCGAGCACGAAGCACAGAGCGTAGGCTGTTCCGATACCATCGCATCACATTGCGGCGGCCGCGATAAGTACGCGACACAGAGTGGTCCTTGTCGTCGCTGCATACGATTTCAGACTCGGAGGTAGCGGCGCGGCGGACGAGGAGCAGCTGCGGGGGGAGCTCAGACTCATTAGAGAAGCGCATGACGGGATACAGGCGACGCAGCAGACCAGGCGGGTGGGTCTGCTAGTGTGCGCCGACTTCAATCGGCACCATATCCTGTAGGCCGGAGGGCAAGCCGCTGTCGAGCCTGGGCTACACGAGAAGTCGGGGGGATCATCGACTTCATGCAGGAGGGCGCGATGTCGTCCTTGCTATGTGCGGGTATAGTAACGTGGGAGAGCTACAGCGGCATGCTGTCCTCGACAGTCCGGATATCAGCGATGCCATCACCTTCTGTGGGATCCACCAGAACGACCACGGCTCCGACCACAAAGCTATCCGGGAGCATTCCGACATCACACTTGAAGAGAAGCGGCCCGGGAGACGTAGGCGAATGTACAACCAAGCAGATCGGGCAGAGATCGGCCAAATGGTAAGGGAAGAGATGCTGACGGACTACAACCCTGTCGTTATCAACACGAATGGTGATTTGGACGCCGCAGTAGACACGTTTCTGCAGCTCGTGAGCGAGGCGCTGGAACACCGTGTCCGAAGGGCGAAACCGTCTCCGTTTGCGAAGAAGTGGTGGACAGGAAAACTGACATTCCTACGTGACTCGCTGAGTGCAGCACGCAATCATCTTACGACAGTCAGGCGTAGAGGCGATCCCGTCGACGTCGCAGCAGCCAAGGTGAAGCTGGCTAGGAGACTTTACCTGGACGAGATAGATTGGCGGAAACTACAACACTGGAGCGACTTCCTCGACGACCGGGACAATATCTAGAAAGCGTACAGCTGTGCAAAGGACGGCAAGGGAAGTGGTGGTGTGACGGCCCCGAGGGACGAAGGCCGCGAGGTGAGTGAAGACGCAGAGAAAGCCCAAGTTCTGCTTTGATCGATCTTCCCCGTACGTCCACGCCCGCAACGCGGGGATGAAGCATCCCTGAAGCCGGCATTTGCAAAGAAAAGGGGAGCAGAATGCATGAACAGGCGGGAAAGAAAACTCCCACAAGAATCCACCCGCCCCCGGTGCCGCCTGAAGAAGCCTAAACAACGATCATGCAAGCGAAGGTAGACAAAGCCCCAGGCCGAGACGAGATTACATTCCGCGTCTGGCAAGAGCTTTGGCCGGTGGTCAAGGACGAGGTCGTCAGGCTCTATCAGGCCTCGTTGGAGCTCAAACACGTGCCCGAGAGATGGCGTACCACCAAGATCGTGCTATTACGAAAGCCGAACAAGCCGGACTACTCGAGGCCCAAGGTGTATCGGCCGACATCGCTCCTCGAGACGATCAGCAAGGGACTGGAGGTGGTGGTGGCGAGGAGGTTGTCTTACCTTGCAGAAACGTACATATTACGGCCGGAAGACCAATTTGGCGGTCGGCCAAGAAGATCAGGCGACCAGGCACTGGGGATTCATAGCTTCTGCAGCAACAGCAAGGCGAGCGTGGTAGTGGGCGAGTACGAATCACCTATGCAAGAGATCGAACACGCCCGCATATCTCAAGGTCCGCCGCTTTCTCCGCTCTTGTACCTCTTCTACAAAGCAAATCTGGTGCAAAGCCGATCTGAGAAGGGCGGAGGGTCAATTGGCTTTGTCCACGACTACAATGCCTGGGTGACAGGATCGGATGCAGAAGCGAACAGGCAAGAGTTGCAGATGCAGCTTATCCTGAGAGTTGAACAATGGGCGCAAGAGAGCGGTGCAGTGTTCGGAGCCGAGAAAACAAGCTCCATCCACTTCGTCCCTCGGACACAAGCCGAACCGATAGCTGTAGGCGGGCTTATGTTTGAAGGTCAGAGCATTCAAGCAAGCGCTACTGTCAGAGTGCTCGGTGTCACGTTCGACTCGAAACCGACGATGGACGACCACATCTCAAGGGTTGCGTTTCGTGCAATCGGTCAATGCATGGCATTGCGGAACATTCCGGGCATTTGACCGATGCAGATGCGACAGCTGTACATGGCAGCGGGGGTACGGAAGACCGATTATGCGGCATCGACCTGGTATGCGCCGGGCCGCAACGGCACGAAGATGTATTTCGGTGCATTGGAAAAGGTGCAACGGCTCGGGGCGCGTCTAACCTTGCGAGCAAATAAGTCGGTGGCCCTGCCGGTGCTGCAAAGTAAGGCCAGGCTACCGTCGGTGTGCGACAGACTTCACCAAAGGTCTCGAGACACCTGGCGAAGATATCTGCGTTGCCGCCATACCACCCCCTGCAGCGATGTATGACGTTGTTTCGAGTGCAGGGATCGGCGTTCACGAGCCCACTACGGGCGACATTTGTCGTGTATCAAATACGACTGGAGCCCGGGAGGAATCTGCGAACCATCGAAGCGCCCAAGGGTAATGCCGCCGTGGCATTCAATGCACCGGTTCGTGTACCCCACGGACAAAGAGGAATCAGTGCTTCTGTGCCGTTCACTGAGGTTCTGCGGGGCGTATATCTACTACGCCGCCGGGGCCGTGGGGCACAGGCGAGTAGGCGTCGCCGCGATCATGAAACATCGGATGACCGCGGGGGTTGTACGTCAAGAACGATCAGATGGTCATCGACGTGCTCGGTTCTCAATAGGGCCGTGATCGGTGTCCAGTACGCGTTGCAGCACGCACAGAAAACGACCCGCAAGTCCGCGCATGGGTACGTTGCAACGACGAGCCGTGACACGCCGGTGGCGATCAAAAAAGGCCGCGACGCCTCCAAGGGAAAGGAAACGCTGCACAAGATTGCGGACGTTATCCGCGACCTCAGAAAATGGAGGCCGTCGAGTCACGATTTTTATGCTCGTCAGCGGGCTCTTGGCGCCCATCGAGCTCGTTGTCGGTAAAGGGGGAGGCAGTGCGGTGAATGTTTGTCCAATCTAGTAAATACGTTATATTCTTGTCCTATCTAGTCGAGTGAGTGTTTGTCTAGTTGTCTAGCTACATATCTATATCTAGACCGACGTTATTAAGCTCCTATTGCTCTTAAAGTAAATATAGTAGTTCCTCTAGTATATCGTGTTCTACGTCGTCCGCTAATAGACCGGACTTCTACTAGTACTTTATACACTCTAGTTACTTAATTCGACGAGCTAATAACGAAGCTCGTATCTATAGAATTATCCGCTAAGCTATACTAAATATACGCTTAGATTTAGCGCTTATAGCCGGATAACTAAGAAGGTTAATCGCTATTTTCGATAGCTATAAATATAAGGTTTACTATAGTAGTTAAAGCTACTACTCTAACGGTAACGTATCCGTTAGTAATACGTCTAGTAGAGCGTAGATAAAGCGCTTAAATTTATCGCTATTCTTACTACGTCCCCCCTTACGTTATTTAGTAGTAATTACTACTCTATAGCGCTTAAAGTACGTCTAGGTTAAGGTATCTTATTCTTTAACGACTACTTTCTTCTTATACTACGTCGTCTATATAGCTCTTATACGAGTAATACTATTAGCTTACTACGCTCGTAGCTATAAGGCTTTAATATAGCTTTTTTAAAGGTTTAGATTTAGTAGAATAGTAGCTATATAGGCTCTAGTATTATTAATAATACTATAATAGTAGTTAAAGGTATACTAGCCGTACGTAACTACTTAATAAAGTACTAACTAGTTACTAGTACGGTTTAAACGAGGCTCTTCTACTTTAAATAGGTCTTATAGACTATCTATATACTCTTATATCTTATTAAGAGTAACGTAGTTACCTTCGTACTACTTCGTTACCTCTTAAAAGGGCTTTAAGAAGGTTATAGTCTACTTAATAACTATCTAGTTAGCTCCGGTAAGCTCGTATTTAGAAAGAAATAGTATATTAATAATAAAGGTAATAAGGCTAGCTCGTAAAGTAAGGGCGTCTTTAAAGGTATTAAGATAGCTATTCTACCTTATATTATTAAGCTTTCGTAAAGCCTTATTAGTACTCCTTTTAAAAGCGTTAAAGAGCCTTATACTACGTTATAAAGTAACTATAAACTTTAGTATCTTCTAAAGGGCTAGTTACTTAATCTATCTACCTCCTTCCTTACTATTAGACTCCTTAATAAGGTAGCTCTTAAGGCTCTAAAGCCTATAATTATCGACGTACGTAATAGTATTAGTAAAAGCGGTCTTATTCTTTATAAAAAGGAACGACTATACTATAAGGTTAATAATATAGCCTAGATAGCGTAGACAACGCTCTATAGTAGTATCTAACCTTTAATTATAGCTCCTATCTCTATATATATCGTATCGTTAGTACTATAGTTATCTATAGTAATATAGCTAAGGTTATCTTTAATACCGTAGAATTTAAGAGCCTTTATAACCTCTATAGCTACCTTACTACTACTATAACTAGATAATATCTCTAGTAGTACTAG
>JAWDJX010000163.1:0-18334 GCA_033117895.1 Extremus antarcticus | reverse complement strand
CGACTCTTGCGCTTCTACCCTAATCCTAATTTCTCACCCGATTTCAAAGGAATCGACTCGATTCCTTCGTCTACTACTGAACTATTCTGAGCTGAAACGTGCCACGTTCCCCGGATTTTCCCACAGCGGGATGGGTTTGCGCTGTGGAAGGTGTCGCGTTTCAGCCGAGCGGCCAAAAAGTATAATGTTTACGTTCCGTAGCGCATCGCGTTTCAAACACGTCACGGCTTGCCCCATATTTTGTGAATCGGCTATTGGGCGTGCTCTTAATATCAGAGAACGTATTGATCGGTTTTTTCGCACCCACAAACCCGACAGAGACTCCAAATACAAGCCGCAACAGGACAAGTTGACCTCCGACGACTGGCGCTTCCTCGAACGCCTTCACGACACGCTCGATGCCTTCTTCTTTAGCACCAAGACGACGGAGGGCTACGAGCCGCTGCTTGACGATTGGTTCAAGACTATGCACTTCCTTCTGAATGAAGTTGACGCATGGAAACAGGAGGCAGAAGCAGAAGGCGATCGATACCTCGCAACCTTTCTTACGGCGGCGTGGAACAAGATTGAGAAGTACTACAAACTCGCGGACTCTGCGCTAGCCTACTACGCCGCTATTGTCCTTAATCCGAGCCTTAAGATGCACTGGTTCCGCGAGCAGTGGAGCACAGAGAACACTGCGCTGTGGATACCTCAAACAGAAGAGCGAGTTCGGCATATATAGCGGACGCAGTACAAAAGCAACGACAACACTATGAGAACAACACTAGCGCTACAGAGCTCGCTAGAGACTGCGCTAGATCGACTTAATAGCGTAAAACGACTACGCCTTGATCTATCAGCTGCGCTAGCTAGCCTTAACCAATTCGATTAATATCTAGCTATAGATCTAGTGCTAATAAAGAATAGCGACGACGTAATTAGATACTAGATAGATCGTAAGGTCTCTATGCCTTAGCTAGCTCAATTTGCCTTCGACGTACTTAGTATACCGCTTATAACTTTAGATAACGAGCGCTCTTTTAGCTCTAGCTACGATATAATTACCTATCGACGTATAAAGCTCTTAGATAACATTATTAAGGCCTACTAATACCTTAAAAGCTAGCTATATTAGCTACTAAACTTAGACTTTAATAAGAACGAAGGGGAGACTAATATACCCTTAGATTAGCTTTATACTATATTATCTACTATAAAAACTAATATCCTTCCCTTTTTAGAAGCGGTATACTATATAGTCTATCTAGTAGAGCCTTAAATACTTACTAGTAGTAGTAGTAGTAAAGACCTATTTACTACGTTATACTAGAGCTAATAATACCTCTAGTTAAATAATAACTATATCCGCTTATAGCCGATACCTAGGGACCGTAGCTACGACCTAAAGACTATAATTTTCGATAATCGTAGTATTCGAAATAGAAATCTCTTATATAGAGTACTAGATAGTAAGTTATAGCTTTCCTAGACCTAGCCTAGTTACAATATATAAGACGCTATAGAAGTAATAAAGGTAGGCTTAGCGGTACTTACGATATAGTATACCTCGCCCTCTTCTTAGAGAATATAGTAGTATTTAATATATAAGGGAGTATTATAAGCGGTAGCGATATAAGACTTACGATCTTTAAGATATAGCTCTAATATAGGTAGTCTACTAAGTATATAGATAATCTTAGATAAATATAAACGGTTAGGGAAGGAAGATAATTAGAACTATTTAAGACCTAGTTTTTAGCTAACTATTATTCGGCTTTCGAGTAGCTTATAGTCTCTACTTATAATACTCCCTAACCCTAATTTTCTCGTTATATACGCCTAGAATACGGTAGCTTAGAAGGACCTCGAATTCTACGTCTTCGTTAGGAGAAAAGAAGAAGGGAATAGAATACTAGTCTTCGCCTATTTTATTTAGAATCTAGTATACTATCGACTAAGATTTATTATTAGTAATAAGCTAGAGAAAATCGGTAATATTAATAATAAATATCTTAGGGATAGGTTACGTAGGAACCTAGATACTATTTTTATTTAGTATATCTAAGGTAGATATAGTATCCTAATATAGGATTATAAACTAGTAGTAATTAGTATAAGTACCTATACTAATATTACTTTATTCCGGGGCTTCTTAGGGAGGGTAGTATAAGGCTCGGATATTAGCTATAGGAAAGTCTATTATAGAGTCGAAATAGTCTTCTTCTAGGTTAAGAGCTAACGCGAAGACTTAAAGAAGCCTCCGTATAAAGTCGTATAGGTAGTTATAATATATAGTTATAGTAGCTCTAAAGGAGTTATTATTAGTTAGCTAGCTATTTAAGGTCCTACCCTCTTTTGCCTAGAAAAGTAGATTTTAGCTTATATCTATTTCGTCGTTACCTATAATAAAAGCCTTCTTAAGATCTCCTTAGCTATTAGAATCTAGTTTAGTATTAAATAACGGCTTATACCCGTAAAACTATTTATTCTAGCGTATATAGTTCTCTATCTTTATATCTTTAGGCTACGCGAAGTATCTATAAATAGCTAGAAACGTATTATTAATAACCTCCTATAGTATAGGATAATAGCTAGTATAGAAGAACCCTACTTTAGTATAGACCTTACGGACTTTTTAAGCTAAGGCTTTCCGTCGCTCTAAACTAGGAGAGTCTATATCTATTAGATTAACTTCGAGTACTTTATCGAAGGTCTTATCCGTATCCTTACCGTAAAGAATCCGGTAATACCTAGGTTATCTGCCTATATAGAATTTAATATATTACTAGTAATAAGATTTATTAGTAAAGACTCGCCTATATAAGTAACGCCTAGGTTAGATAGGAAGTAATACCTTAGTTTTAGTAACGGATTAAGCTATTTCGAGGAAACTCGGGAGTAGACTTATCTATAAATAATACCTTAGTAAGATATTATTTGTATTGTATTACTAAGCCCTTCTTAATATAATATAGTACTTAGCTATAGTAATACTACGGATGTGGATTTTGCTCTAGGCGTATTTTTCATACTGACTACGTAGAGTGTATACTGGACTCAATTTAGTATACCTCGAAGCTTACTTTGAAGCCAGAAAGCAGCGACAACCTTCCTAATTGGGCTAGCGCACGGCAGACGGCGCCTCCCGTTTTATCGATAAGCTCAAAGCGATTTAGCGCCACTACACGACACGCTGCACCTCTCGAGGTTCCGACCGAGTTTCAACGCGCCAGCGAGTTTGGTAGCCTACGCAACCACCCATCCTCTACCACTCCGCCCTGCTCCCTCAATGGCTACGAAGGTAGCGATTGGAGTCGTATCCACGGCTCCACCGTGCCTACCGACGATTCTACGACGAAGTCAGGTGTATGGAAGCTTGGTTACAGGCTCTGGCACGAGTCCAGCGGCCGCCACTGGTGGCTCTGCAAGGACTGCCACTGCAAAAGGCGCACTTTACGAGGCTCGTTGAGAGAGCCTCTATATGGCCGACGTGTCTTCTTCTGGAGCTATTAGCCACCTCAAAGGCTATCACAATATTGATCAAAACGGAAAGCCAACTGGAGAGAACCGTGGACAACAATCGCTGTCCTTTAACCAGCAAAATGGTGATACGGAGGCCTCTTCCATCCGGAATGAACAAGCGGCTGCCTACAACCACAATCACTTCAAGGCGCTCCTTCACGACTGGATTATTACAGACTGTGTCTCGTTCAACCAACTGGAGAGTGAGAAGCCCACAAACCTTCTTATCTACCTATCCACGCTGCGGCAGTGCTATTCCAAGCCATCAGACAGTGAGCTGGACGCTTGGCTCGTTGTTTGATAAGGTGCTTGGAACAGTGACTGAGACACTCTATAGCGCTATTACCAACATCAGCTTCTCCTTTGATTTGTGGACGTCGAAGAACAACGTCGCCATGCTCGGACTGTGCGCTCACTTCCTCAATATCGACGGTGAATCAATCACCTCACTGCTCTCTATGCCCAGACAATTTGGCTCACACACAGGCCTTAATATTGCGGAGACGGTGAGCGGTATCATCGCTCATTACCACCTTGAAGGCCGGCTTGGCTACTGGACAACCGACAACGCTTCAAATAACGAGACTTGTCTGGACCAACTTGCAAAGGAATATGGCTTCGAGGCCTCCGAACGATGGATCCGGTGTTGTGGCCACGTCTTCAACCTTGTTGGACAAGCAGCCTTATTAGGCTCCAATCCAGCTGCGTTGCCACAAGACACTGACTGCTTCACAGAAGAAAGTGAATTATGTCATTGGCGGCAAAGGGGACTCGTTGGCAAGCTCCATAACCTTGTCTACTGGATCAATCGTTCACCACAACGTTGTGATAAGTTTATTGCCTTACAGCTTGAATTAATCACTCTATTGAAGACTGAAGACAAGCAAGACACCTATCAGCTCACCAAAGACGTCGAAACACGCTGGAACAGCTTCTACGACAGTGCCACACGAGCAATCTACCTCCGACCGGCTATCGACGAGCTATTGCTGCAGGAGCGGCTCGAATTTGACAAGTATATCGCTCGGTGTGAGCAATCTGGTCGGCCTATCAAGCTAAAAAGACCAGCAATCCTCGACGACGCGCTTTCTAACGACGACTGGAGCGTCGTTGTTCAATGCACGCAGATACTAAAGCCACTAAAGGATGCAACGATGCTATTGCAAGGTCACGTAGGTGGCAAGTTCAGAGCGATATGGCAGGTTATCCCTCAGTATGACAAAATGCTCACTCACTTTGAGAAGCAAGTGGAGCTATATCCAGTCACGGAGCCTCTCAAACCGTCCGATTACCTCACGGACAGCCTCGACTTCAGTCAGCACGTGCCGGAGGCTACACAGGTGTTTATTAACAGCCAACAAGACGATCTATCGACTGCCGAGCGTCACTTTGCCACCAATATTAAGCTGGCTTGGACGAAGCTTGATGAGTACTACTCCAAGCTCGAGAACACACCTGTTTACGTGGCTGCAGTAGAATTACACCCACGCTTCAAGTGGAAGTACTTCGAGAAGCACTGGTCTATCCATCCAAGCTGGATCAAGGAAGCACGGACTGCGTTCTCACGCCTGTTAGGTGAATGGCAATACCAGGTGACTGCACATTCACCTCCTCCGGCTCGGTCACCTCCGAAGAAGCGCCGGCGGCTTGATGACGACGATGAACAGGCTGGTTATTCATCCGACGACGATATAGAGCTTGGAATCGACCAGCAGATGAGCCAGTATCTCTTCGAGCGTTACAATCACACGCTTGTGCCGGATACAGAGGCTAATCCGGTCCAATATTGGCTTAGCAAGCGCAGTGATTGGCCACAACTCGCTGCTATGGCTCTCAATATCTATTCGATACCGGTGATGTCGGACGAGCCGAAGCGTGTGTTCAGTGAGACCGGTGCGGCAGTGCCACCACGACGACGACTACTGCAAAGTGATACTATCAGTCACATGATGTGCTTGAGAGCCTGGGTGAAGTCCAATATCGTTACTATGGACAGCAGCCTCTTCAGCAGACTTCCACTTATTCAAACAACGCAATCAGCCATCCACGTGGCTACTGGTAATGGAACGCCTTACTAACGAGCTCTTGTAGCCTGTACAAAGGCGCTACAAGCACAAGACGAGGATCTGCAGGCACTGCGGGTACTGCCGGCCGGCCTTATTACACTGGATGACGACTGAGAGCTTGTATCATTCACTTCCGAGGCCCTTGCGGCTCGCCAGGCACCTCCGGAGGACACTACAGTCACTTCAGAGCTCATATTCCATTATCACGAGCTTCACAAGCACTTCCGGTTCCCTCATAGTCACTTCAGCTATTGCCTAACCGGTTGGTATTCACTTCTCCTTTTTTGCTTGGCAATACAGCCCTCTTTTCAATACAAGACAAGACGAGCACATGCTACTGTATTGCAATACAATACACTCACTGCGCTAACCAATACAAGACAATACAATGACCTCATATTGTATTGTATTGCTTGTGGACAAGTCTGCTCGGGAGCGCGCAGACAGGAATAACGGTGCCAATATTGATGCAACCGCAAGACTTCTTTTGATAGGATAATAGCCAATTGAACCGAACTGCGAGGCTCCTTTTAACAAGAGAATAGCCAAATGAACCTGACCGTCAGACTTCCTTTAATAGGATAAGGTCAGTAACTGAGTTGTGAGCTGGACAGTCACATGAACTTCTCGTCGCCGAAGGTCGGCCCGTCGGCGAGCGACCCGGTGACCGAATCGGTGAGGAGCAGCTTCTCTGTAGTGGGCGGGAGGCGCTATGGCGGTACCGGAACGAGTATGCCAGTCAAACCAACCATAGGTTGCGGAGATGGATGATAGCCGTAGAGAACGAAAGTAGACCAAAGAGCTACTAAGCAGCTACGGGCGTGCCAAAATGCACTTGACCTCTTATCTATTCGTGCAATGTCCGGTCAGGAGCTGCCTGGGCTATGTTCAGAGCTGGTAGTAGCTATTTCGCGTACCAACTTCACGACAAGTTGGAACTGTGAACTTCTTGTCAATTCAGTCGTGTATATACTTACAGTCTCGCTTTATTGGTCGAAGGCTGAATACGAAAGCCGTATGCACAGCTTCGCTGATCGAGCAGCCTGACTTGCGGCGATTTACGAATCTCACTTGTGTACGCGGCGGGGCGTACAATGAAGATGGGCCGGGCTAGTAGAAGCGAATATGTTGTTCAACGACGATTTTCATCGTCAGTCGTTACACAACAGCTACTCGTCTCTATCCAGCTGCCTCTAAGCGGACGAGAATGGCACGTTCGCTTTGCAGATGCTGTAAATTGATTGGAGCCAATAGCATAGTTGATCGCGCCGCTCCTTTTCCTTCAATTAGCCATGGGAGGCACATGAGTGATGAAGTCTCTACCGTCGGGTTGCTTATGGAACTTGTCAAAAGTCCTCCACCGTCTACATGATGCCTACGTATTCCGTCTCTTCAGTGAAATCTACTCCATTATTGCCAGTTTAGCTGGCACGCACATTGGCGCCAAAACGATGAATCACTGTAGTATATTATCGTCTCAACACTCGCTAATGTCTGGTTCCTACCCATTTGGGGCCCGGCAGCTTCCCACGTCATTGGGAAATCAGTCCGTCAGCCTAGTGAATCTTGTAGGATTTGATAGATGCCTCAGCATTGCCGGAGCATGACTCAGTCCCTCGGTCGTCGAACTCTGAAAGGTAATATAAGTAGATTGACTCTCCTAAGCTCCTTGACAGCTAAACCCGAACAGTCGCAGCTTTTGCGTATGAGTAGAACGCTGAAGCTCTCGCCTCCTTAAGTCGAGTATCGCGGTCGAACTCGGATAGTGTTGTCCGAAGACGGCCAGCCGTGTAGGAAGCCCACACTACGCAGCGATCCGGACGCGATGGACGGTCTTTCCTGCTATTTTATCCAATAATCTATGAAGTCTGCACAACACTCTTAAAGACATCTTTGATGGATTGGACCCTCCTCTGAAGGTGTTGGGCAGACGTGAGAAGGAAATGCGCGTTCATCAAGGCCGTTGGCTGCGGTGGCGTAGTTCCGAGCCTTTCCTTCGCCAAAATCGGGCTACTACGTATAGCAGCGACCATTTCTTGTACTACTTGTTGAAAAGTGCCTAATGTCGTGAGGACGATATCGATTTTGAGGCGTGCGTCCTGATCCTGGGACAACGAGAGGCTTCCAAGCCTCAACGGGGGCACACCTGCGAAAAACACATGCGGATTGCGTGCCACATTGCAAAAATGGTCCGCGAGATGCTGAAGTAAGAATATCGCCAATGTCATTTCCACCGTATACCCAGAACAGACGTCGCACGGCCTGAAGGATTGGACGTGTTGAAAGCGATCGCGAGCTTTGGCTATGATCGTATCGAGGTTAGTAATCGCAACGCTGTGGCTCTGGAGAAGACTCAAACATCCGGCGTTGTGCAAGTGGCATTTGCACGAATCTTTGGTGGTTGTGGGATTGTAAGGACTCTCTGAAGAGCAGCCCGCGTTCGGGATGGTCTAGGAGAGTTGCTTAGCGAGAAGCGCAGGAGGGAAGGTGAATTTCTGGACGCACATTTTGCAGGTCGATATCGGCCAAAGTCAGCTCCAATGCACCATTGCTAAAGTCCGGCCACATGGAATCGAACAAGTCTGTCGACACGCCTGGCAGCTCGAGGGAATCGGGGGATATGTCAGCAGCAGCAGGCAACTCGTCGCTCGACGCCACGTGCTCGGATGCTTGCAAGACCGGATTGGAAGCATTCGAACACGAGATTGGCGCTCGGAGCCTGCCGTTCCGTTGAGAATAGCTGTATATACATCGTTCTCCAGATTTGCTGCAACGGGTACAGGGTGAGTCGCCTGTGCACTTCACGCGCGCCTTGCGGCAGACATCGCAAGCCGACCGGAGCTTTCTTGGGGCCATGATGGCAGTTCAATGTCAAGCAGCAAGAGGGTGTTGAAGTGCTATACGGGGAGTCAGTGTGCGATCGATGGTGTACGGGAGGAGAGGCAGAAGGGCATCTGGATGAGTTCGGGAGCAAATGCGAGGCTATGACGTGTGCCCGGGATTGGACGCAAATGTGCCCGGGACCACATCTGGAGTTCCGCGCCGGCCCGACAATAGTGGCGGCCAGTAACTGGGTTCAGCTGTTGCGTTACCGCATACAGGCAAATCCGGGACTCTCAGCGACATACAGTATGGCCGCGCACCAGAGTACTATCGGTGACGCTGAGCGATACTTACGACAGTAGGTGCGCTGACGAAAACTCCTATCGCGACTGTTAAATCTTTCAGTACTCGCTAGGAGCGCGAACGTGGTTTCTGAACGGTTTGCGGCATGCCATGTGATAACAAGGCGCCTGCGAAACGCTCTGAAAGATGGGTAATACTGCCGGCAATGATTGTGGATGGATATATGGATAACGTCTTGATCAAACAAGGCGCCATTACCGCGGAGGAGTTCGTTGAGTGGATCTCTCTTTACGTACTGCCCCAGACGACTCCTAGCCAGATTCTTGTTATGGATAATGCGTCTATCCATCGCGACAGTCGTCGGTTAGACGCTGTCCATTAGTATGGCGTCCAGGCTGAGTATTTGCCGCCTTATTCACCTGACTTCAATTCAATAGAGCGGTCCTTCAATCACCTGAAGCTCTGGATTAAAAGACACATTAACGAGGCGACAGTAAACTGCAATTTCGGCGAATTCTTGTCATACGCCACTGGTGAGTTTGCTAATGGGTCTGCAAAGGCGCAGTTAGACGCCCAGTTTCAAGTCGACTTGCCCGTGATCTTCTTCACGGCACGTACGCTAAAGCCACCGTGTAGCATCGGTTTTATGGTTTGAGGCGCCTGCAGCGAAGAGTAACACGCCTCAATACTACACCGCTTAGACATTTCAAGGCAAGTCTGCTGATCACAGTTTGGAGTGGCTGGCACGATCCTTCAGTTCTAGAGCCATCCACGAGGGTTCCTTTGGCGGCTTAGATCCAAAGTCTTCCTGATAGCTAGCCTCCTGGGACGCGCAAACCAGCAGGTGACCTTTGTCGTAACTACACGATGCATCCTATGCTCTGGTAGACCCTCGGCTTTCAGGTTCTGCGGCTGTGGTCACTGCGTTGCAGCAAAGACGTGGAGCTCAAGCTGGAGGTATCATAATTGTCATCTGAGAGTCTTCCATGACAGAGTGCGGAGGTGATTCACGATGGCGTCCCCGTATTGGTTTGTTACGTACTTCTTTCAACCGATCGCATGCCTACCCTCCAAATGAATAGCGTGAGCATTCGTAGCCAAGGCGGACGTCCCATAGCGTTGGCGAGAACGCGTGACGATTGACCGAGTGCCTCATGATATAGGCTTTCGATTTCATTCATCGCTTCCACGTCCAAGCGTTTCGAATTCCGTCCAATGTTAAGTCCTACTTTGGTCCCATTGCGAGCGGGAAGCCCAGCGTGTAACACAGTGCTGGCCATGTTCGTTCTGTCCAGAGTTATGAGGTCATCCATGTTCTCTCCAGTAGACCAAGTGAATGTCAAGTGTCCAGGCTACATATCCATATCCAGACTGACGTCACTGTCGTCGTCCTCGTCCCCCTCAAGTGACTGTCTATCGTCTTCAAATTGGCTCGTGACAACACCACTTCTTTGCCAGTGCTTCACACACTCCAACTGCTCAATCACACGTGAGGACAGGCTTGCTCGTGTCCAGGGAATAGTGTGCCTAGCACCACTGAATACACGCTCATCCTCTGCACTCATTGCCTGACAAGAGAGCACGTCAGTCGCCATCTTCGATAGCTGCGGATAGCTCCGTTGTTGAAGTGAAGTAAGCCACCACTGCAGTGGTGACGTGTCTGTAGGTAGCACGTCCGGTGGCGAGTGAAAGAAGCGCTCAAATTCGTCGCTGTTCTTGCCATTGCCGCCACTGCGTTGCTTAGCAGCAATCTTGGCTCTGTATTGCTCAAAGTGAGACAGCTTGGTGTTATCAATAGCCTCAAGAGGCTCGTCTTGCTTATAGTAGTCTGTCCAGAGCCTCCGAGCACGTTCAACACCAGCCTTCCGCCAGTCACGTGGCCAAGCGTTATCGATATAGCTCTTCCGTTGGTTTGGATGAAGCAATAGAGCCGCTGAATAGGCTCCAGTGTGATCAATGATGCTATAGTATCGATCAAAGGCGTACCAGCCGGTTGCACTGCTTGGTGGAGCGCAGTTTGGCCACGTGTGACCTTGTCGTTGTCCTCAAAGTGCTCTCGTAGTGCGTCCATATGCTCTTGAACCTTGTCCAAGGTTACGTAGTCTCCCTCGCAACGCTTGATGGCCTCTTTAAACGGCTGAAGGAAGGCGATTGTAGTCTCAACGAGAGTCCAGTCAGCTGCAGTGAGCTCGTATTCGTGGAGTGATTGCCGCTCGATGATGAAGGAGGTGTAAGCAGGCCTCAATTGCACTGCGTCTTCGAAGGTGTTGAGGTAGCTATTCCACCTTGTCTCGTTAGGTCGTCGAAGTGACTTGCTAGCTATCCTCTTAAAGGCGTTGAATAGCCTTGGACTGCGCCGCAAAGTGACTGCAAACTTGAGTAGCTTCTACAACGCCGGTTGTTTGATCCATCCACCTTCCTCGTCGGCCTCAGACTGCTTGATAAGGTGGCTCTCGATGCTACGAAGCTCCGAGACGTAGTCGATTGCTGACTTTACAGCCTCGTTGTTCTTTGCAAAGAGGAAGGACTGAACTGCGAGGTTAATAATGTGACCAAGGCAGCGTAAACGACGCTCCAAAGGGTCCCATCCATCAATCAGTTCACCGAGCTCGTGACAGAGCGTGTCGTTAGCAGTGGCGTTGTCTGCAGTTAGATAACTAAGCCTGTCTTTGATACCGTAGTAATCAAGCGTCTTGACAATAACATGAGCAACTTCAACGCCACTGTGACCGTTATAGAGCTCAGGGAGCGCCAATAGAGCCTTACAGAGCCTTCCATAGTTGTCAACGAAGTGAGAGGTGATAGACTGTAGCTCCTTGTAGTTTGGTGACGTCCAGGTATCACTTGTGAGGTGAATGAGGCTCCGAGCCGACTGTAACAGCTGTTTGAGCTCAAATCGGCGTGCGTTGAAGGTCCGAGTGACTCGACGCGTTGTACTTGAGTGGCTCCGCCATACTACGTCCTCAGCTTGGTGGTTGATGCTATAGACAAGCGTGTGAAGCTCCGGCCACTCCACGGTAGATAGGGGGAGGTCGTGATGGATAATGAGAGGAAGGACAGCCTGTTGAATAGCAGCTGGATTAGCTGCAAGACGGAGGTGTTCCTTGACCTCCTGGGCCTGCCTCTCATTCGCGTCTTCCACCTGCTTACTCACACAAGAGCGTAGGTCTTGCTGTATCACTGCCTTGGCCACCGGAGCAGTAGGCTCGGTAGAAATGCGATGGATTGACCGGAGGTGTGCCCTCGCACCCGCGATAGACAGCACCTTATAACGCTCACAGCCGGTAAAGCTCCTTGCCAGACTGCTTACGTAGTGGCTCAACCCCAGGCAGTAGTATACGTGCGTAATTCCATACGTTGTCTCGCTTACGCCGCTTAGGAGGTCGGAAGGTAGAGGGTGTAGTGGCGGCATCGTCTACGCTGTCCGAGTCTAGCGAGACACGCGATATAGAGTCGTTAGGGGTTAAGGTTGGTGGTCCGTCGATATGGAGGATAGAAGAGGCCATAGGGCAACGTTATTAACGCGTTGATTGAGGTGGTATCCTTTGAACAAGTAGGTGGAAGAAAGATTACGACTAGCCGGCCCGCTTCCGAGGTTTAGCCAGCCAATAGGAAGGCTTGAATTCTACTACACCTTTTTGAATTATATAGCAACGACATAGTGCTCAAACAACTCAAATTACATAGGACGATAGAATAGTATATTAGTAGGCTAGTAGTACTAAGTTAGCTTTCTAGATATCTAGCTACATATTCTATCTATATAGGACGTATCTATATTCTATCTAAGCCTTAATATTATAGATACTAGATAGAATACCGGATATCTAGATATACCTAGCTAGTACTAGTATAATATATCGGCTCTACCTTAACTACTAGCGTTTTAAGTACTTTAGAACGTTACGCTACTAATAACATTCTTAGTCGTTAGGATATTCTAAGTATAATCTATAGTATCGTACTATCTTTAATCTCGCTACGTCTAGTTAACTTAGATATTAGGAAACTATATTCCGTAATCCTTATAATCCGCTTCTAGTATCGTAAAGAATATCGCTAGCCGATTTCTACTTCGGTCCGGGTTTAGAAACTAGTTATAATAGGGCCGGTATTCTTACCTAGGCTAATAGCTCGTTACTTATATATTTAAGCTAGTATAGGAAAGTAGTTAGCTAGATCGTCCTCTCGTCTATTAACCTAGTAAGTAAGGCCCTTATTTTTATAGCTAGAGTACTCTAAGCGATAAGACTACTACTTAATAATAGATATCTAATACTCTATTACGGCCCTTACTTCTAGAGTATTAGCTAAACTATAATTAAGTAGCTATCTAAGGCCCTAAAGTAGTAGCTAGATTAGTAGTTACTACTATAGCTATAGAAACTACTAGTATAACTAACGTAGTTACTATAATAGTAAGGCTATTCTTACGAAGGTTATACTACTTACGGAGGTTATCGAATAGCGTACGATAATTATCCTCTTAGTAAAAGAACTCCTTCTTTATACTAGTACGACTAGCGACTAGCTCTATTAACTAGAGAGTCTACTACGAGGATATAAAGTCGTT
Source organism: Extremus antarcticus (assembly GCA_033117895.1). Classification (NCBI taxonomy): domain Eukaryota; kingdom Fungi; phylum Ascomycota; class Dothideomycetes; order Mycosphaerellales; family Extremaceae; genus Extremus; species Extremus antarcticus. The sequence goes on along the minus strand of JAWDJX010000163.1, from coordinate 5,065 downwards.
AATCTATCGACGAGCTTAATAAGCTATAAGGCTACCTACTATAGACGACTACTTTAATAGCTTAGCGTATAGTCGCTCTTTTACTTTACCTTTATCGACGATAATAAGCTACTAGTAGTCGTAATTAAAGTCCTCTAGGCTATACTTAAGGCTATCTAATATAGTACTAGCGGCCCTTAGTAGCCTTTACGGCTATATCTACTAGCTCGGATCTAGAGCTATAGTTACTAGAGGACTTTAAGGTAGTAGAGGTAAGCGCTATATAGGCGACGGCGGCGTATTATAGACCTCTTTGTCCCCGTACTCTTAGCTAGCTAACCGCGGCCGTACCGTAGTACTTAAAGGCCTCTAAGGTATAAATTAACTCTCCTTATCGCGTATATAAGCTCTATCGAGGTCTCCGTCGTCTAGGCTATCTTTACTAATTATATTAATTAGTTCCGTAGTAGGCTTTAGTACCTTCTTTATTACCTTTAGCCTCTTATTAGAAGGTCTAGTAACCGGACGAGGCTTATAGCTAGCTTAGGCCTTCGTAGTAAGCTTTTTAGCGCGTTTAGGACGGCGAGGAAGCTTATCTAAAGGGCGTCGAGGTACTATTTTACTTATATAACGTAATAAATACCTAATACTATCTATATAGCTTCCTAATTAGATAATAAGTTAGCGACGATAGGTTGTAATTTACTAATACGATAGGACTTATATGTTTTAGTATAGTACTCCGTAAAGCGTATAAGTCTTAGTATATAATAGGTTTTATTTCTAGCGTTCTAGTCTATACCGCTCGAGATCCCGCTCTTTCTTTTCGTACTTTCTAGTTAGCCCTTACGGCGCTACCCGATACCCGGGTTTCATAATAACCGCGTAAAGAATATTACGTAACATTTCTCTATAACATCCTTAAATAGTTACGTGCTATAGAGAAATGAAATATTGGACATTACTCTATATAAATCTACTCTAAGTACGTTCCTCCTATTAAAGTAGCTCGCATCTTTTGATCCTACCTACCAGTATTTGCGAACCCTTTGCCTCCCTAGATGTCTTCGGCGGTTACGGCTGCGCCTACTACCCCTTCGTTACCGTTTCGACTAGTTTCATAGCAAGCTACTTCAATCAAAAACGTGCCCCGACCCTAAGAGGCCGTAGAGTCGTAAACTACTGTACCGTTAGCACTACCGTGATTAGGCTCCGTGGGAGAAGGTCAGGTTTTAGCGCCTCTTCCAGATAGGGGCCGTAGTACGCCCTTCTAGGTGTAGGATGACCGAAGAGAAGGACCATCGGATAAGGATAACGTGCTGCAACGGAAACTTAACGCATTAACGGCCGCTGACGCGCCAACTAACGACGTTCTCCGAGTCCTCTCCTCGCTCGAAGGGAGACAAGTGGCCGATGTTGTCCGGATGGCTAGGTCGGCAGAGACACGCCTCGTGTCTCCATAGCTAGAGAAGACGCGACGACCTCTTCACCTTGCCGGTGTTCAGCTTGATGAGTCCACAGAGCTCACCCGACTTCCGACCAAAGTGAGCGGACCGTGTTCACGCTTGTGGCAATAATCGATCGTCTAATAGAACAGCCGCATACATCAGTCTGCGAGGACAGGATCAATTTCTTCGCGCAACGCTGTATCAGCTCTTTTCTCCCGCAACGAAAGCGGCTGCTGTGCCTCTTTGTCCAGATCCCCGACCCGCGGCAGGTAGCACTATTCCGCTATATGCTCAACACTCGCCAAGTGGATGTTCTTGAGCGTCTGCTGAGAAGCGCCGAGCACACCGAATATGCCGATACCGTCGACCACGCAAGCCGCACGATCCACGCCGAAAGTGACTGGCAGCACACCTCGACGACCTATGCCTTGAGTTTTGTAACCGCCCTTCTCGATCATTCATTGGATGGTGATATTTTTGAAAGCGTTGTGCTAGGTTTCCTCGCTGTGATTGGGGTCGATAGGAAGAACGTGACTTTCTACGAGGCCGTAGCTTATACGTCAAAGCTATCAGGATTTATTAAGATCAGCTAGATGCTCGTCCTCTAGCAGGCCGTTCGCGACGTAGGAAAAGGCAGATCGAACAATGCACTCGATCCGCTGAATGAAATGCGCGAGCGGTTCATGACGACTGACACCTGCACGCCCTTTAGCTAGGCGGTCTCCCTCCCATATTACGGCAAAAATATCCGTAATAATACTCCTTCACTTGGCTGTATCCAGTAGTCTGAGGAGGAGAGCACACTTTACTATAGAATCCTCGAAATCTGGTCGGCGCTTTTCCGGACGATAGTCGCCGATCAGGTACGTTGCATCCAAGGCCTCCTGGAAGTTCTCCTGCGGAGGAGGCAAGGGAGGGTGTGGTGCCTGCGCTCCAGCTCTACCGCCTTCGCGACAACCCTACGGTCATTGCGAATGGTTCAAACTTCTTACAGGACGAGCGGAATCAGGAGGCGCTTCCGAGTAAGAAATGTTGGCTACTACAACGGGTATTGCGGAGGGACGAGCTCCGCGAGAATTCGTTTTGCGCGACCGGTTCGACCAAGTGGTGAGGCAGAAAGCGGCCTTGAAGAAGTACCTTAAGCAGCTCGACACCTTCCTCGAGGCCTTATTGCTGCTCGTCCACCTTACAGCAGGGCAGCCTACCCGGGGCATGGAAATCATTGGTGTTCTCTACACGAACACCATCTTTCACTGGAATATTTTTGCCGAGGACGGACTAGTGTTGCTCGTGACGTCTTATCATAAGGGATGTACCTGCACCGGTGCCACGAAGATCATGCACCTTAGTGCAGCTCATCCAATGGCATTGGCAGCAGCTTAGCCGTGCTCTCACTGCGGCTCATTGTAAGCAACCTTCGTGAGCTGTATCTCAACGGCATGGGCAGAGAGAACGCGACGCGAATCGCGGCCACACGCTCCAGCGCTGAGCGTCTCGTGGCGATTGACGACTTGTCCGCCTACATGGCACACTTCACCCTCACACAACGAATACATATCTACATTCTAAACAAAGAGGGTTTAGTCGAACGAGCCCTAAGCGGCGAGACTATAAATGGTCGTGACCCCGTTCATTCTCGAGAGCGGCGTGTTATCCGTTCGATTACGTAGTAATCCAAACCATCTCCTAACGGTAGCTATTACTCGAAACATAAAGGTACTAGGACAAGTCCGGCTCGCGCGAAAGGTACAACCTAATAGGTATACACTAAGACCTTCCCCTATAGTATTAGATAGAGGTTAGCTAATCCCTAGGGAATAGGTAGAATCAACCTACTAGCTATACTAAGTAAGTATATATAGTTTAGTTCTATCCTAACTAAACTAACTCCGACTAATATAATCTATTCTAACTAATCCGACCCGATTAGTCTATAACTAATAGGTCTAGAGTCTCTAGGAGTCGGATTAGTTTGCCTTAGGCTATTACGATTAGTTATATTCCGTACTCGTAATCTAAGTTCGTAATACCGGCCCGGTACGAGTACTTTAATAGCTTAGTAAGGTAAGCGTACCTAACTATACGATTATTTTCTTAGTATTAATTTTTCTCTATTTAGTCTTTCTATTTATCTTAAAGCGAATTATTATGTTTTCTTTCTTATAATCTACTTTAAAGAGAATACTTTTACTAATTAAAATTTACGAATTTATATTTTTAAGTTTTAGACTCTTTTTCTTTCCTTTCGAAAGTAGTACTAGTTAGCTCTATCCTATCTAGAGATATAAGGTTATCTATATTCTATCTAGACTTAAAGTAAATATCTAGTATCTAGGCTATATATCTATATCTAGACTAACGTTACTTATAGCCTTATCGTCTAGCTAAAGTAAGTATCTATTATTCTTAAAATAGCTCGTAATAACGCCGCTCGTTTACTAGTACTTAATATACTCTAATTACTTAATTATATAAGAGGATAGGCTTACTCTTATTTAGGGAATAGTACGCCTTATACTACTAAAACCTCGCTTATCCTTAGCGCTTATTACCTAGTAAGAGAGTACGTCTATCGCTATCTTCGATAGCTATAGATAGCTCCGTTATTAAAGTAACTATAGCTACTAGTTAAGTAGTAACGTATCTAGATATTACCTTAGAACTATACTTTCTCTAAACTACCTTAGTAGAGAGGAGCCGATACTAGGTTAAAACTAGCTCTAACTTTCTCTAATTATATTTAGAACCTCTAATAGAACCTCTAAGAAGGTTAGAATATATATTTAGAGAGTCTATTAGTACTTAGGGTTAGAACTATACTTAAAATATCTTTAAATTAGAAATAAGAAGGTAATTAAATCGTAGAAATTAAGGGCTTAGTTTTATTATACTATGAAAGGCTAGGAGGATAGTATAGACGATTACCGATATAATCGTCTATAGTAGAGGCCTTTTCCTCTCCGAACTCGATCGTAAGTAGAGACGATTATATTAGTAATCGTCGATCGTAAGATAATATAATACTCGCCTACTATTATACTATCTACCTACTTTAGTCTACTATCTCTTTATCTTACTTAGTAGATAAAAGCTACCTTCCGTCCTTCTAGATATTCTAGTTATCTAGAAGATACTTAAGAAGCTCTAAATCCTTTACCTAGAGAGTAACGCGCTTTATATAGATAGTAAGAAGGTTTATACCTATATTTCTATTAGTATTAGTACTAAATCCTAGTAGTATAATACGTACTTAAGAAGTAGCTAACTATAAAAGCCTCCGTCGCTTCCTATAGGGCGTAGATAGTAGATACTTAGAAGCGGAGGTCGACTTTATAGTATTAGGCGATCTCGTAGACTAGGCGCTAGAAGGGGAGCTTATAGATAAGGAGATCGGTTAACTTCTAGTAGCGCCTAATATCGTAGAGTACGATAGCTATAGATTAGTTAGTAGATAATTATAACGACGATTATAAAGCTAATACTTACTACCCGGCTTATACCTCTTCGGCTTCGCCTACTACCTAGTAGCTATACGCCTTAAGGATAGTTTTAGCGGCTCCTTAAAAGTATAGTAGCTACCTTAGGGACGAGCCTTCTTACGTTTAGTAGGCGCCGATCTAGCGGTCTTATTCTAAGAG
>JAWDJX010000162.1:0-18378 GCA_033117895.1 Extremus antarcticus | reverse complement strand
GGCTTTCGTTCTCACGAGCCTTAAATGCCGCATTCATCGGGCGATGGAGAGACCGAGATCGCGCCCAAAGGCGGCTGATGTCTGATCGCCGGCTCAAATCGACACGCACAGCCCTCGTCCTGCCGCTGCCTGGCCCGCGGAGTAGCCGCGACGTATGTTACAAGGTCACCCTGGCGGGCAACCGGCTCTGTCCCAAGGAGTGATCGGCGCCGGGATGCTGTGTGGCCGCGCGGAGAACACAACTGGCCAAGAGCACGTCTCGACCAGCCGTTCAGGGAGAGGGCGTGATTTCACGATAAGGGATGCCTGTTGGGCTCTCCAATTCATGCAGGTCGCTCTATCAGCATCGCCCTAGGAGTCGAACCGTAGCCAACCCTGGGTAGCCCTCGCAGCATGTACGCCAGGGACCGATGGCGCCTTAAGGGCCGGGTTTCACCGAGGGAGTTGTGCCGCACCGCGTCTTTGTTGGACTAGGAGCGACTGCAGCTACTCGTCTTGTGGGGCTTGGAGGCGTCGCCAGTTCATCCACCCGGCAAGTCACTGGCCAAAGTGGTATCACCTCCGGCGCTGTGGGCACATGCAGAGTTCAGCTCAGGCAGTGAAAACCTGGTTCCTGTCCTAGGCGAGGGCGCAGCAGGCTTTTGTGGCAGGAATGCGACCAATGCAGTGTCCCCCGATGAGCAGAGCGTGCTCCGACCACACGCGAGGCGCAGCCAAGACATGCCGTCCGAAAGAAACGCATCCACTTGAGGCGACCTCAGGACGACGCGTCCGATCCAATCGCCGAAGACCAACATCCGGTGTGATACAGTGGCGCCAGTCGTGATACCTCCGGCTGGCAGTAGGCTCGGCGCCCTTGTCCGAAACAGCTATCGTCCGACATCGACGGCGCTCGATTCCAGGCGCGAAACTGCTGTACCACCCCGTTCGGAGAGCGCGCCATGTAGCACTGCCTCCACTAGCTCGTCGGTGTGTTCGTGGTCGAGTGGGGGTCGTTGCAAGATGTGTGGTCGCCCCGCGGCTGGAGCGGCGTTATTTTTGCGTCGGTTGCGTTGGCATCAAAGCTGGCGCCTGGATCTGCAATCGCATGACCAAGCTCGCCTCGGTTCCGCCGGAGCTAGTGTGACTCATCTGGCGACGCGAGGCTGTCAGGAGGCGATGAGTGTCGAAGGAGCGTGCCCACGGACGTGCCTGCTCAAGTCAGTGATGGAACAGTCGAATCGGCCGTAGACAGAGAACTCACCCGACTCATGGCGTTGGAAAGGCCCGGCGGTGTGCTGTCTCTCATCATACGGTTGCGAAACCACGTATGCGCGCAGGCGCAAGACCAAGTAGAGAGAAGGGGACCGAATTCAGAGGTTTAGGAAAGAGAAAGAAGAAGCGAGGCAGGGCGGGTCGAGGAAGTTATGCAAGCCTGGCGGCACGGGCCACCGGCGCTGCGCCCATTTCCCGACGCAGATGCGCCCATTTCCTGTAGCGGAAACGCAGCCAGGCTGACAACAATCCAGCGGTCCGAGGCTGTAACTTTGGCTTTGTCGACGTCATGAACCGGACCTTTCGTGTTTACGAAGATCTTCCTTCGAACCGTCATTGCGTCCTTCCTAAGCAGCAGACGTGGGCTCGTGCACATATATTGCATGTATGTTTATGCTTCTTCAGAAAAGGGAAGGGGGTGAAAGATGATTGGTCTCTAATTGTGGTTGTCCGTTGTTCAGTAGAGAGTGAGGTATTGGGCTTGGATTTGTCCATTCCGACAACTACTTCGTAGAGATGATCTGGACGCATCAAGGCTATATAAGCTCGCAGGAGGGCGAGAAGGAAAGACTTCTCAGTAGGACTTGGGGGGCTGGCTACTAAAAGGGGGACGTCTCTTTACCGTTCGCCTTCGTTGCACACTGTCATCTTCTGGTCAGCGGTTGCGCTCTAACGTTAGACTGTAGAACGAGGCCGTCGATACAACATAGGAACCACTCGGCTGTCCGACTCGGTAATTATGAGAATAAGATGTCTTGTAGACTCAGGACATGCTCTAGAAAAGCACGGAGGACCTTTCTAGTTCACGAACCTAACTCGTAAATCTCGCTGGCGGAGCAGTACTGTCCGCGACACGAGCCAGTAGTGACTAATTATGTTCTTTTAGGCAAGTCTTAATGAGTGTCATGTACGAGAAGCCAACTATCGTGCCTAAGGCACACAAGCATTCACGATCGAGTAGCGCTGCATAGTGTGACAGCTACTAACTCCGCAAGCTCAGAGACTCCTCAATCTAATTAATTCCCTACCCGCGCTTTTTTGCAACTTCCCTCGCGTGATTTACGTCTCTTCTTCGGTAGGGTCGGCGATATGGAGCCGGTTTGTGGTTGTGGTAGCATCGGTGGCATTCGAATGTCCTTGCGCCTTTCCGACCCATCGAAATGGTTGCTTCAGGGGGCTTTGTGTCCGTAATGTGAGAAGCAGCGCTGCAAATATAGCCCAGTGGTCGAAGCTCTTCCCTGACAGCCATAGGGTCCTCCGAAACCGACCAGCCTCTCAAGATCTCGACTGCTTCCTCAATGCAAATTCGGTCGGCAACTGGTACGAACCCGTTCGAAGTCACATGGAGCAGCTCATCCAGCAAGTAGGCCAGCACTTGGGCTACATTGGCAAATGGGCGAACGATGAGGTTCGATGGTTCCTGTCATTATTGGATGATCCGGAGGACCTTTTCCAACAATCCAAGCGGCAAGGTGTGGTTCTCTATCGAGACGAGAATTTAATCATCTATGCTGTTCTGTGGGAATGGGTTCTTGTCCGGAAATTGAAAAGACTGCAAATGGAGGCACAACCATCGAGAAAAGAAGATTGGAACGACTGTGTCGCAATAACCAAGTTGTTGTACGACGTGAATGGCGGTGGGCTGCAACGTGAAATCCTCACACGTTTCGACCATACGGCCATAGAACCACCTGTAGAGGAGAACACTGTGACAGGCCTAAGAAGACTTGTCGGTCATTTCTACCGCGTGGATCCTTTTCCGAATAATGACAATGAGACCGAGGACGACGGTGCTGACGATGACGACGAGGGAGATGACGATGACGGAGATGACGACGAAGGAGATGACGAGGACGGGTAAACAATTTAGCACACCGATGTTGGGACTGGCATTCTGCACACATCCGGAAGCGGTAATGACGCGTACCTTGTGCCGTTGGATCGCGTAGGATGAGCACATAAATGGTCGGCAGGACCGGTGGGTGGGATTGCTGCGGAGATCATGCATGCAGTCCACTACACTGTCTGCTTTTGTTCTTGGAGCAAATATGGTGTAGGCGTGTCATGGATGACATAAATTGTCACGGATGACACCAAATGCCGTTCATGACAGAGCCAACCTCGCTTTGTTCACCCCGGTGCAGCTCGAAGATGTATATGTCGAGGTTATATAAACCGCTCGAGCAGGAGAAGCGAATCACATTTGATGAGAAGAAGGCGCCGGTGGTCGAGTTCGGTAGGAACACTACGTTTAAGAAGAAAGGCAGAAAGCCTGACGCAGTGACAGAAGCTCGGGAGAAGTTTGTGACGAGATGCATGCACTTCTGGCAGAGCCGATTCGCGAACATTGGCGGTGCCGCGCGAGTTCTCGGAACTTCGCTCGTCCCGGGGCGCAATACCTGAGTAGGAGCGAGGACCTAATTCCAGTATCATAGCGCGCAGTCGTGTATCTAGACTTGGTAGGACGAGACGAAGCGTTAAAGAGCGGTAGAAAGGTCGAGTGTCGTGACGTCGGTGAGAAAATGGGCAAAGGCAATACTAGAAGGCAGACTAACAATACGCAGTATCTCGCCCGCTCGCAGAAAGTCCTGGGGTTTGTTGAACGTACTCTATGACGAATAACTCCCACGGAGCCAGAACTGCCTCCAAGTCGTTTACTTACCGCCTTCGTGTCTATCGCATCTTGTTCGCCCCCTCACCTCATCATAACAAACGATCCATGCTCCCATGCACCCATGCACCCTCCCTCCGTCCCCTGAAAAGGGTGTATGAATGGTAGGATTGAGGTCGCTGCGGTTGGTACTGTAGTTGTTGGTAGGTGCTGTGATAGAGCTGTTGCATCCATTCTTGCTGTCGATGTTGCTGTTGCTGCTGCTGTTGCTCTTGCTGTTGCTCTTGCTGCTGTTCTTGGGGAGGTGGTATGGCGTTGATTGAGGTGAAGTTCGCTTGCGCCTGGAACATGGCGTCGTCAGAGGTTGGCCAGCTGTAGTTTGGGACCGCAGCTGTGCCGTGGTGATTGGGCACCATACGGGGTTGGAGGCCCGATGACGAAGGATGTGATGGGAGCGGTTGAGATGACTGGGAAGGTCGCGGCGCCGATTTGGCTGACGGGAATGATTGGTGAAGGCATGCTCGGTGTTGGTGGGCCAGATGGGTCGGGAGGGTGTGCGCTGTTGTCGCCCGACATAATATCCCAGTCCCAGGGACGAAAGGTTGGGTACTGTGGTCCACTGCTGAGCTGAAGGCCAGTATCTTCAAGAAGGAACATGCCCGCGCTACCCATGACGGTGTCGCCGCCAGAGTCCAGCATCGGCGCTTTATCCGGTGACATAGAAGCGGGCGGGTGCGCGAAGTCGCTCACACTTCTGCTCATGCTTTGGCGCTGTCGCTGACGTTCCCTGATCTTCTGCATGGCATCGAAGATCCGCTTTACTGCCAGTTCAGCCAACTTGTGCACGCCATGTTCGTTGAGTTCCTGGAAGACGCCATACGCCTGGTTGATGATCCCTTCGTTGGCATTGTTATCAGTCTCACACCAGTCGAGGACTAAGATCATGGCGGCGTTAAAAGCTTGCTGAACCATGATCCAGCAAATGAGGACGACTTTGTTACGATGATAGAAGAACATCAGCGTCTGAAGGATCGAGAAGGATGCTTTCACAACCATAGGCCGCCCTCGGTACGGTAGACGGCGGGCATTAGACCCGAGCGTTTTAAGAGTGTTCAGATGCATGTCGGGCGAGCCTTCGGCCGGTGCGCGCTCGATCCGTTGTCGGTTGAGGAGGATCAGGAGCGACTGCACTTCGGTGTAGAGTGCTTCATTGAGGTCAGCAATGATTGGTGGAGACTTCTACTAGCACTCATGCTGAACTTACAAGCGGACAAGGTTTCCAGCGGCCAACACGCTCGGCTCTACAATGGCCCCTCGAATGTGAAGAAGAACGCTTTGAGCACTGGGCAGAGTCTTGATAAGGTTTCCATTGCCTGAATCATGCAATGCTGACTGCTGTTGCGCTCCCCGCTGCTCTAGCAACGAGATGTGTTGTATACCGTCTTTCGCAGTCAACCTCCACCAGGTTGAGAGAAACATCCCGTGTACCATTACTCTTCTTCCGCGCGTCCACTCTTCGAACAAGATACGGACTCCAGTATCTCGGGGGATGAATCATGATGAACAGCTGTAGGGACTGCAGTGCTACCACGACACCAATGTAATCCGAGCAGTACAAACACGTCCAAATCCAACACGGAATGATGTTCCTGACCGTAGTTAGTGCTTCGTGCCATGAACGGTGGATCGAACCTACAACTGGCGCCCATAGCAAGAGCTTGTAAGAGCGAGCTTTCTCCAACCAGCATAATCTCGGATTTCGCACACGGACATCGTGTGCATCAGCGCAATGCTAAGCTGTACTAAAGTAGAAAGCGCCAACGGGACCCAACGAGCACGTGGCGTCATTACTGCGCGTCAAATCAGCCACTGTCGCAAGCGCTCCGGCCTGGCTCTTCTGTATCTGCGACGAAAGTGATACGCCCACCAGGGAAACCGATATCGCGCGACTGCATAACGCAACAACCGCAGTAATCCACCACAGACACAGTGACTTTCTCGAACATGCTGCCTCAATGACTGTGTATGATTCGGCGAGCATGGAGACCTCCGCAAAGGAGATCGCGCCGAACAAGATGTTGGTAGGAACGATCTGGGCAACCATTAGTATGTTGCGAATGTGGCTTGAGCTCGCATACCAGATTAAGCTGACCCACTGCTTGGATCAAAGTGATAGGGAAGTATGCCAACGCCAGTACCGAGATTCCCAGAAATCCGACCCCATGGGCCAGCCGAAGAAATGGCGATTGGTGGAACTCTAGGATACTGAAAAGACAAAGAGGCAAATTTATCAACGCGACGCCACGGTTGGGGCAGTATGTTGTGCTTCTTCGCTTATATATCTAAGTCGTCGTCCTGCCAAGCCACCCACTCCCCAGGGGCCCTGCCGCACTTGCCCACGGGCCACGCGCAAGCTCTTCCTACACCTCGCAATCAGTCCGTCGTATTCAGCAAACTATCGTTGGTCTAAGCTAGCGCGAAAGCGCGAAACGAACAGCCCAGATTGGCCTCTTCGAAGTCAAACAACAATTCTTACATGCTCAGGGAGGTATCACATTTTCCAACAGTCCTCCTCTCCGCGTACTGCTTGCTTAGTATTCCGACCCTTCCGCAGAGTCCACATGATATTCCACACGTCAAAGCAGCCTCTCGAACGTTTGGGCCTGCACGTATCTACCAACAGCCGATGACCTGCGTCACTGCCTACAAAGCCTGCCAGATCCACGATGCGAGTGTTGGCCTTAGTTCCTCCAAACCAATACCCACCATGCCCAGGCGTTAGCGACAAATCCATATGCGGCGCAGAAGCGCGATCGTTCATGTGCTCGCGCACCAAGCCTTTCAAATCCTACAGATCGAATGTAAAGAAGTCAACCAACAGTTATTGCCCGTATCTGCCTTTCATCATCTGTGCGAGCGTACACCGTTCTCCATGTGAGACGTAAACATGAACGCTGAGCGGTGTGTATCCGACCTTAACGAAGCCAGTGATTCGTAGAGGTCCAGTATAGCTTGGCCCTTGATCACCCAAATCTTCCTCTTCTGTTGTGCTGGTGTCGTATACTTGGAGGGTCAGATTTAGGAGTTCGTCCCATGCACGTCGAGGGGTAGCTAGAAGGCCTTCCAACCGTAAAGCGTTGCGACGAGCGAGATCGTATTTCCTGATTATGTGTTCTTTGTTGATGTGGCGCTGAAGAGCATATTTAGATTCGAACCTCTTCTGACAGTTGTCGATACTGCAGGTCAGGACTGTGTAGTCCTGCCGGATCAGTTGCTGCGAGCTCAAACTCTAAGAATGTGATAAGGCAACTTTTGGATAGAATGAAGGCTTGATGGTACTCACTCGGCTGGAACCTTGTGATTTCAGCAAGCGATCACTTCTAGTAGTGCCTGCAGAGGTTGGGATGGATGGAGGGACCTTCACTCCAAGAGGGGAGGTAGGTCTCCGGGTCGAGTGCGGAGTTAAGGGATCAAGCTGTTCAGGTTGCATGGTTGTCGTGGTGAGCGGTCTGAGGCGAGTAAAGGACATAGAGGGAAAAATGTTTTGACTATCGAAGGATCACCACCTTATATCACCTATGCTGGTGATACCAACATCCGATCTTCGATTTCGTTTGACGAAGCCGTTTGCTTGGGTTCATCTCATCTCCCAATTCAGCCGTCTGATCTCGATCTCGATCTGGAATACTCACAGACTGTCTCACTTACTGGCGCCGGTCAATGGATGCAGCAATGGTATCTTGGAAGACCACGTGGATGGGTAACGTTCGAAGGTCAGAGCAGAGGAGGCTAGCTGGTGATGGTGCCAAATAATGTTGCGATACTCTATACGGAGCAGAAACAGGAGATCATAGCTGAAGGAGAGAGTAGACACCCACTTCAGAAAGCCTTGATGAGCTTGGAAAGTAGGACAATCAGATGCAAAACAAGAATCTTGGTGTTGATCGCGCAAGACCAGGTGCTTTCCCGTCCTTCTATGTCGCCCCAATTCCGTACATCTCATTAACGGAAGGATATTCACCCATCGCCTCTGCAGCTTGTCCAATGGCAGCAGTGGTTCTCCCGCTATTTTGTACCACGAATGTCATGTCCGCCGTGGTTGAACTCATAGCCGAGCTCTCAGCTACCCCTGTATAGTGGTGAGCGTCAGTCAGCTGTCAATCGAACGACCATCAAGCCAGGTATCTGGATCTCAGCATGCGAAGAGCGAAAAGCTCACGATTCCGCAGATGATAACAGCGTTTCGAGTCGATAAGCGCGGGGTCCAATCACTGCAACTTGGTCCTGTCGGTATAGAGACTTGTCAAACTTACCCAAGATGTCAAAGGTCGGAGTAGTAAACGGCATGGTGATGCAAGGGGAGATCGTGGCATTCTGCATGCTATACGATAGATCAGCATATCTGGTTTATGTCCACAGACGCGGGAGCCTCACGATATGGTAAGAACGAGCTTGAACGTGAACTCAACCAGACAATTCCCCCCACCCATATGATGTTCGCCCATGTTGAGAAAACCCGACGTCGGCGTGTCTACGCAGGAGTAAACGTGCGTACTCAATTCGGCCATCGCAGATTGATACTGATGCAGCTCAGGAGCCGATGAGCAATACACCCAGGTAGAAGCAGGCATGAACCCATCACGGAGCGCATCGCGGATGATTAACTGGCTTGTAGTCAGCACACATCTTGTCTGATTGCGAGGTCGAACATACGCACACATAGAGCTCTCAACAGATAGCATCCGCCTTCATTGAAAGGAAGACCGAGCAGTTCTAAAGCGATTCTCCAGTCAGTGGTATGGGTAAAACAAACGATAGCCATGGCGAAAGAATGCAGAACTTAGACGCGATGAGCGCGGTAGATATATGACTGAAACTGTACAGACCTGACGTCTAGAAGTGCTCGATCATCAGCACTTCTTCCAGGTCGCTGAGCATGCTAGGGACTCCGTTGGATGTCTCAGGAAGCGACTGGTGGGGATTGGCACAAATGCAAATAGGAGGTCTAGGCCAAGCCGCTTTCGATCATGACAGGTAGACGTATTGTGAGAACCTCTTGATCGAGCAGTGGACGATCTTAAGACCTTGCTTCCCTCCGTGACGGTAGAGGCGGCAAGAATGAAGTGAAGCTAGTAGAACCATATTGCCGTGCATGAACCTTCGTGCCACTAGCGAAGCCAACCAACAACGACGAGAAGCTACAAGCTGTGCAATAGGCACTCAGGTCTTCCTTGCTGCTCAGGCTCAAAGCTACTCTCACCGTCTTTACATCTCCATACTTACGGAATGCGCGCACAGGACGGACATCAGGCTGGCGAAGCCTCGTCTGGCACAGAACATCCAAGGGGAACCAGTTGCTCGCAGGACAAGTCTTCTGCCGATGTCATTGATTTTAGAGTGACCCTCACCTACGACGTCCGCGCGAGGAACAGCTACCAAGGAGATCTGGAGCATGCTGTTACAAGCTACATCCCAGATTCGACTGACTCACTCTTTAACGACGTGTTTTATAGGGCGACATGCACTAATGCGATAGTAGTGCCGCTCCTACAATACAAAGCTATCACAAAGCCACCTACGCGGAACCAACAAGCAACGGGGGCTGCTCTTCCGTCCGCGATTTCTATGTCGCCGTCTTCACCCAGAAGGAAGAAACGGAAAAAGCACCATGACGCCGATGCAACAGTGGACCTCCATGTGGGAAACTCTTATGATGGCGCTACCCGTGACGACGATGCTGCTCTCGGCACGGCGACAGATATCAACGCTAGCCTTGTCGGAACTGAGGATCCTCGACAAGACTCTGTCAGTATTACAGAGGAGGCGCCTACCTCAGTTGAGTAACGCGATACCGCACGTGTTCGAGAAAGCGGTGGTCCACCAGAAGCATCGAACTCAGCTGTTGCTGGAGCTGGGAGTGCAAAAGAGGCAACAGCTTCAGGAAGCAAGCCAAAGCCAGTAGTACCGCCAGAAGGACGACGGAAACTATTCGAGAATAAGGTGGTCCGCCTCGTCCATACAGGTCTTCAGACAGCCCTTTCAGATAGCACTACATGGCGGCTATGGGAGGACGACCTGGAGAAGCTGAAACCAGGAAGTTCTACCGGCTTTAGCCAGGACTCCGACGCTTTCGAGGACTATAGCAATGCTTTGCGTCATCGGGTGTGGCTGTCGGAATTTCTGGGCCTTTGCGCGACAGAGCTAGGCGACGGGAGATCGCCCTTGAAAAAAGCTGGTAACGTGTCCATAGCAGAGGTGAGGTAAAGAGAGAAAGGGGGACAAGCTGTTGGAGAGTGTGCGCTCTGAGCTGCTGCTGCTGCTACTTTAAAAGAAAAAGCTGAGCTTCTTGGTCAGTACGAATGCCAAGGAAGCGCCCCGCACTACATCTTAACCGCCGCTCGACAGGGGATTTTGAGATTAGTCATGAAACACAGATAATTAAGACACCTTCACGTAGTTTCGGGTGTGAGTAACTGGGAATCTCGGAAGGACTCATTGTTCGATGAAGTTTAGTATTCGACGGCCTTTTTGACAACAACAGCATCTGATACAGCTGTCAGCCAGGGCTTGCAGACACCACAAACCATCAGGCAACACGCCTCTTCCCATCGACACAACCGTCAACGCCGATCTCCCTTCTACGATGCACATTCAGGATGATCAAGATTTGGACAACACGATAGTTGACTATGGTCCTCATTGCCACCTGGCCAATCCACTGGTTGGTGAATGCTGGAAAGGTGCACGTGAGAAGCTTCGCTGAGCCCCGCGCTAGTGCGTAGCTGTGGTGTCGCTCGGCCTGCAGCGGGATACTGATTTACTTCCCAACCTTTTTTCTTTCTTAGAGAACCAGATCACAATTCATCGTCCGACGCACATGGTACCTCGGATCCATGGCGATCTCGGAAGCGAAAGTCTCGTCAGCCACGGCAGATGGAGCACGTGAAGAGTTACAAGAGTACAACCATGGAGCCATAGCCGCTGCGAAGGCGTCAGGCACGTCACTGCCACTAGACCTCAAAGCGCCCGACTCGTTAGCGAAACTTCAAAAAGCATACAGCGAATTCCGAACAGTATGTCTCCGGGAGACGAGAACGAGCAAACCCGCTTACGCAACCTAGGCGTTCCAAGAGCTCCATCCTGAAGCCACCCTCCGACACCCCCGACCCGTGCTATTCCTTTCACGGCCTCCAATGCACAAAGCTTCGCCTCATGGAGTGTCAGCTTGCCTTGCACTGGGAAAAATCGGTGGAGGAGATGCGGAAGAGCTGAATAAAGGGCACGCGTTTGTGTGGGAAGAAGGAGAAAAGCAGGAATTTGGGGACGTCGACGCTATCTACGTAGGTTTCAAGGTGGAACAGCTAAGCGCATAGATCCTCAGAAGTGAGCCTGATTATGTGATGTAAGAGGAGCATTCATGCTACCCAGAGTCCAGTCCTGCCACCAACCCTCCCATTCATTGTCTGGCACTACATTCGCCTGCCACATGTCTGGGTTTTGGTTCGATGGGCGCCATTTTGCCAGATGGTGCGCTGCCACGTTGGTACTCATGTTTGGGTATGATGGATTGCCCACTTCATTAAGGTTTAAGTGTGTCCCCAGATGGTCTCCAGTGTGGGCAGAGGATGCATATACACCGGAAGGTCCAGCAGTGCCCGTCGCGTAATTGAGGGGGGGACAGCAAAGCCCTTGTGCCGGTATGCTCAGTCCTTCGCCCCCTGAGAATTGTTGATCTAACGGTGCCGCTGAATCTCTTCGCTCGGCCAATCCAACGTCACCGGGAATGGCCACTTGCAGCTCATTCGCTGTTGCCGCCGCCGCCAGTGTTTGGAGACCGGTGCTCGCCTCCTGGGCTGACTGGTCCACGGCTGTCCTGAAATGTCTTGAGAATAGATTTCCATCCTGTCGAAGCTCACTTGTATCGGCACCGCAGTGCGAAAGGCTTCGCTCGATAATTCCGCGGGCGATGGGTTGTAGGCTTTGTGCCCATGTCAGTATATCTTTCTCGTTGTTCTGGCAGAAAGTCCATAATACAATAAGATCGTCGTGCGTGAGGTCCCGTTCCCAGCTGTGCCATGTTAGAAGAGGAAGACATGCACTCCGGACTATGACTCACAGAATCGTCGTTTGCGAACCTAGCAGAAGAATCATCCCTAGGCCGTTGGTGTATGTTGCGATGTCCAGATACCGGCGGCAAGAGTTGCGCAAGTGTCTAATGTACTTCGCATCAGCACCAGATCGCTCCGAAAACACACGCTCAGCGGCGGCAACGTCGCTTTCAACGGATCTACGACCCGCATCTTGCCGCTCAGCCTCCAGCTGTAATCGTGAGACCTCGTACACTACCCAAAGCAAGCTGAGTCTTCTGATACCCTCGACCGCGTCGGACTTTCGCTCGATTTGTATGTGCCTTTGCATCACTCTGTGCTCTCGGCTCATTGCGTCTGGCGCAACAGGCGATCTTCCAGTCATATCCGCTCCTTCCGCTTCCCACACCAAATTTTGATATTGCGCCGGGGAGATCTTTAGTTGCGATCGAATCGTCGCCAATGCCTGTGCTATGGCGTGCACATTCGGCGGCTTTGCCCACTTCAACTCGCATGGTTGACCCTTCAAGAACTCGTGAATTTTGCCTTCTAGGATTTTCCTTTCATCTTGTATTCGTCTCCCCTTCCGAGACCTACCTCCCGCCGACTGACCTCTTTTGAGCCGGGCAGACACTGCCTTATGAAAATTGCGTCCACCTCGTTCTATGAAGTTCAGCACTACACCTCGGAAAGCCTACTTGGAAATTAGTCGAGATCGCGCTTCAGCGAGCTTATCTTGATTACTTCATCTTGTAGAGCATCCTCCGCTCGGAGCTCAGAGAGGAGTTCGGTTATTCGTAAGACAGCTGTTGCCATCGCGAGCGTTGGGCATGATCTTTGCAGAAGTCTGAAAGGCGTACGGCAGAGAGACATATACAGATTCGCACGTTCAAAGCGCTGTACGCGAGTACAGCGCGTCGTCCGTGCGGGCCGCCAAAGCTGGCGTTCTCGCAGCGGCCCTGCGGCATGAGCGGGATCCCAGCTGATACTTGCATCGTGCATTGGCGCAACCGTGCTCCCCCGTTGAACAGTCTCGATCGTGCCTACATTCTTTTGACCATCCCCTGACCAAAAAGTTATCCTCCCCAACGGGAATGCCACTACTGTATCGTGAGCAACGTGCTGAATATAGCGCTAAGACGCTATGTTGGACGGGTCAAACAGGCGCGAGACTGTACACAATCCTCGACGGCTCAATCTCCTCCCAACGTAAGTATTGACCGTGTAGTAATGGCGGCCTCATATGTAAAACCCTTTGCTCTCCATGGTTGCCTACACTGGTTCGCCTTTGTTCACCGCTCTTTCCCATGGAACCACGCATGGTTTCTCACATCGTGTGCTCCTCATTGTTCCTGGTCTGCATGTCCGTCCAGTCACTTTTCCTAATACGCTCTGCACTTCGCATTGAACATGGGGTTCGAAGAGACGTGAAAGGTATCGAGCTACTTCGCCCACCGACATGCTTGCGACGAGCCATGCAAATCTTGCCGGTGATCACCGCGGTATCTGGGCTTGCATATTGTGCCTGCAACATCGCCCTCCGAAGCGATGGCAGCCAACACGCAGGTCCCTTTGAATGACGGCCGATTCTCCTTGCTGAGAAGGACCTAGGAATATACGACTCGCGTAATTCTGGCGTGTGCGGTGCTCTTTGGCCAGGGCACCATCCTCGCAGAGTTCGCTTATCTCAGTTGGCCGAAGTATGAAGCATGGATGATGAGCGTCGCTCTTTGCGGCGTCGTGGGTACCGGCATCGTCTCCATTATACTGCGAATCCTGGCAAGGCAGTCCAGTGTACGCGAACCTCACCACTGTTTCATGTTGCGGCCCCCGCTAACCTCTTCCCCAGCTGCTTGGCTCACTGGCTCTTTGGATGCCGCCAGCGCTCTCGTCCGTCGTTGAGGTAGCTCTTACGGTGATGCAAGCCTCCCTTGTGTGGCGCACCAAGCACACCTTCACACAAAACGTAGTTGCGGCAGCGTTCATGGCCAGCCGCCAATTGTGAGCTCTTCGCGCAAAACAGTGGGGTCTTGGCTAATGCAAACTAGCAGTCTGTTGCCCTTCTGGGCCTGGATACTCCTTTCGGATCATCCGATTGGCATGTTAGCATTCCAGCATATCCAAATTTTGGTGCAGATCCATGATCCACGTAATTGGCCGGGACCTATGCGAAGAAGAAAGGAGCGTCGGAAGGCTTCTGCGCCGGAGGATTCCAACCGTAACCGAACAAGACAGAAATTGCCGGGTGCACATTTCGGGGAGTCTGAGTCGAGGAGAGACCTTGCGTCCTCACGTTCCGAGGAGGCGTGAGGCGAGCCTGCAGCCTTGCCGTTGATGATTAAGGATGCATTGACAGTGGTCCTACGTATTTCAAAGAGCGTTTCCTAAATTTTGTCAATATTCCTCGCGTACACACCATTGAGCTCAGGAGCTGCGTCAGGTCACGTGAGCGTCAGCTCTTCCGCGAAGACAAAGAACAGCGAATGCTCTTTCGACGATTTGAGTCCGACCATAGCAGACTCTTCAGCCGAAGCGTCTCTGATATAAGCGATTTGTGCTTATAAGTCGCATGTACAATCGGCCGGCCAACGATAAGTGAAAGGTATTTTGCAACGACTGCTGGATAAGAATTTTTCTGACTTTCAGAAACCGCCTTCTTTGTTGCTCGGACGGCTGGTTTGGTACTGAACAAACCACGGGCTCGATGGCCAGCGTTGAGTTATGCGAAGGAACATTGGACCCTGTTTCAGTACGGGGTTCGATCGGGTGTTCATGAGGTTGCGCTCTGAGTACTGAAATAACTCCTTCCAGATACTCGATGTATTCTGCATCGGTGCCCTCGAAAGCATCGATTCTGCTTGTTCCGCTCTTCATGATGTTGCCGAGGTGACAGTGCAGTTAATCGTGGAGAAACAAGGTGTGCTAGATGAGTAAGGTGCACTAACCAATCCGGGGTGCAAATATGTTTGCACTTCAAAGTGGTTAGTACGGCGACCTACGTCAAGCAGCAGCACACCAGTCTAACCTCTGTCTTGCACGGTCTTGGGTTGATCCCGATGAAGGACGCCCTCTGCAGAGATCTCAACTTCAACGACGAAACCAGCAGATCGTACTGCGCCGCAGAAGACGAAGGTAAATATGCGATGGTCCTCAGCAACCGGCGCAACTGCCTTTTGCTTCCTATATCTTGGGCTATCCTGCTTTTCATACAGCAACCGCTCTCCAAAATGTCCACGTTATGTATAAAAACATCTGACGGACTCATGCAAACTATCTCGAAAATGGGCCTCAGACCGGATATCTGTGGTCAAGAAGAAGCTCTCCACCGTTTCCGGCTGATGCAAGTAAGTATTGCACCCGACTAGAGCAATGTTCTTTCTAATATCGACACATAGCTCCAAATGAACGAGGCGATCAAGCGGCTTTTGAAGGCGCTCAGAGAAAAGCGGGGGGGCACAATATACAGCACTATCAAGAGTGAACATGCGGAAGATTGGTTTCGATTATTGCTCTCCTATCTCTACGAAGTCGCTGAGGGTTCTGACACTGTATGGCACTACGAATTTGGCAACCATCACGGCGGTTTGGACAATTGTGTTGTCCGCTGGTTGTTCCACTGCTGGTGGCGGGAGCAAGCATTGGACCTCTTAGGTTCAGTGTACGTTTACGCAAGGTCGCAGTAGCTGGATTGACTGACGACTACAGGGTCAATCTCACGGCGCAGGCTCCCCAAGAGACACGCTTGACTCCGAGTGAGAGCATACCAGGTTCCTCGTGGATTGCTCACGACTCTCCCAATTTCAATGTCGGTTTCGTTGAGACAGCAGGAGCGGCGCAAGGGTCAACGTCTGCTGTTCCGTGGCCACAGACAGCTCTGAAGCAGCACTGGACATAAGCAAGCCGACCAAAAGTGGGCATCTGAACGGATTGGAGTGGAGGCGAGGCGGTGGACAAGCCAAATACTGATTGCTTGTACTGATCCTAGTCGACTGCGCATATTTTGCCTTGTACGATTTGGACGCTCATCTGCCAAGTTTCACAGATGCAGCGCCTAAATATGCGTACCGATCTTTATCAACAGCTTAAGCTTTCGAATCCTTGCATCAATCACAAGTCGCTTCAATTCTCGGTGTCTGTCTTCACGCTCGTATTGTGCTGGTTTGGCTGACCCCCTCACTCCGCGTAGAGTGTCTTGCCCTCCGTAGCAACTCTATACCACAGCATGGCGGATGCCGTCAGTACGAAGAACTGCCGATAACGTTGAGAAGAGTATGTATGGTAACGCCAAACCCATGGGGATGTGACAAGAACAGTCTTTGGCCGTGCAGCGGTTGGGTGACCGTTTTGATCATGGCACTCAGGGACATTATCTGACTCGATCATCACTTTAATAGCTTCCGCTGCCCGCCATAGTACTCTCTATTCTTCCTCATCCACTCCTGCTCGTCAGGGAACGATGCGAAACAACAGGTCGGTGCGAGCTCGACCATCTACCCAGGTAATATGGCTGTGCTATCTCGACCGGATCGAACCGCTCTAACGTCGTACATAGACTTTGAATCAACGCGAAAGGCCGAGCAAGTATCGGCTGGCGTGGGACAATGCCGAGAACCTCAAGAAATTGGCATCTGAGTACCCAGAGTCAGCGTGGCAATCACTATTTGAATTGCACTGGGAAGATTGCGACGCGAATCCGCGCCCGCCAGATGTAAGTGACAGAATCGACTTTCAATGCACTTACGCATTATCTTATCATACAATAGTTGCGGAACCACGGCCTTCTTAGTATTCATGGCTTCGCACCCCTTGGACCTCAGTGGGAGTCCATTGACGTCTTAGTTTCGCACTCAGAATGGCGTTCTCTTCCGAACCTTATGCGGGGAACATATGGCCAGGCACTCTTGTCGGAGTTTTTTGGAGTTGACTTACATGTCATGCAACAATGGATCGAATCCAAAGGATACCCCGCCGTTCCGCAAGGACACGATCTGGTGTTGGATGTGGACGATGCAGGTCAACTTCGTCTCATCGGGTATTCGTCAGACGTACCTACTAAGGTAGAAGATCTGATGCATACCGAGATCGGTCGATTGCTGGTGAGATCTGAGTTGACTGAGGATTCAATGATGAGGTGGCGACGCAGCAGTCACGCTCAAGAAGTGGTTCAAGCTCTAGTCGGTGCGAGGGCTGCAAAGCAGTATCAGAGCTGCCGGAACGGGTGTTTCGAGATGCTCCGTTGTGCGATGGGACGGGTAGTGGCTCCTCCAGAGGCAGCATGAGGTAAGCTCAGCAATCCAATGATCTACACCGCACAGCGTCGTGCATATCATGGTTGCTGGAAGCTTGAATCATGCTGCAGGATCTGAGGTCCAGTCGAGGATAATTCGGGAAGGAGGAATCATGATAAACCAGGGTCTCTCGCTCAAGGCTTATCACTTGTATGTACAATCTGCCGGCCAACGACAAGTGGAAGACATTTTGCATCGACTGCTGGATGAGAAGTTTTCTGACTTTCAGAAACGCCGTCGAAAAGTCAAGGAAGAGGGCTGGCTGAAGGCATTCGATCAGTTATGCCGGGCTCAGGAGGGTTTGGCCGATGAAGTGTATGATGTCCGTTTACAGCTCCCGCAGCTAGAAGGTCCTCACCACCATGCCATGCCAGTGGACCACAGTGTAACGTCTTCGTTCAATGTCGGACTAGGCCACGGCATCACGCAGCTGGAGCAATTACTGGGTAGCACGGCATCCATGTTGGACAGAATGGACTATAATCGATGGATTGGTCGTCGAGTCCGTTGTACTACTACCGTAGCTTTTGTGCGCAGCTGACAAGTTCGGTGTCACGATTTCGATGGGAGGTTTATCACTCGTTCAATGCCTCCGCCCAATTTCACCTCTCATCAGGGGGTCCAACTTTTGCCACATCTCGCCTTTCTTTGTCCAGTGACGTGGAACTTCGGCATCCCGCGGTGATAGCGCAAGGTTTGAGGCAGCAGTACTTCGGTGATCCACAACTAACGTTGATCGCGAAGCGACGAAATGCGAGCCGCATTCACGATGCTGGTTCATGCCCCGTGCGATCTACAGTGTCAACTCGCCTGATGTCTTGGCCGGTGAGAGACTATAAATGCCCTTCCGCGTTGTGCCTACTGCTTCGCAAATCGATCCAGTTCCTCCCATTTCCAATCCAGCGACTGCTGGTCAGTATATCCACCTCCGTTCGAAGACTGATATCGCTGATCCATGCAGTCTCATCCGTCGGCCTTGATCACCAAGATTGCCATCGAATTTGGATCAAACACGCCTTGATATGACGGAAGCACGCGGAGACAGTAATGTTGATCCAGGATCGATTCTGAGCGAACGGATCAGAATGGTTCCCGAGGAAGTTGTTGAAGTCGCGCGCTCTGACGGCACTTGGATGTT
>JAWDJX010000161.1:0-19093 GCA_033117895.1 Extremus antarcticus | reverse complement strand
CAGGGTTTGATGCCAAGATGCTGCCCACACGGGCTTAGTAAAGTGGCGGGCCTGACGACGACCGCCCGTGGAGATAACAGAACACGTGAAAGTGCCGCGCTCTCCAAGCGCCCGCACGGGACTGTTAACGCCACCGTTTCAGCCCTACAGTGACCGTGCGGGCCTAGTGAAGCGCCGGGCTCGACGACCGCAAAGCATCACCAAGGGGGCCGCGTTCACCCGCCCGGGCTGTTAGACCCCAGAGCCAGACCCCAGACCCAGACCCAGCTGTATGTATGCCAAGAATCATGCTGGCCGTGCGGGCCTAGTGAAGCGCCGGGCGCAACGACCGCGTTCACAAAGTGGAGTGCCAAAAGTGGCGTTCGGAGCGTTTGACCGCACGGGCTCAGTGAGGCGCCGGGCACCGAACCGAGAATCAAGGCCTCATTACCCCAGGTTCCAGATTCCAGATCCTAGATCCAAGCCTTGCCAGTCGCGGGAACGAGAGCCGTGCGGGCCACAATTCCTACGATCTATATGCAGAGCACGAGTACATAAAAGGTATGGTAGGTATAAGTGAAACATGCCCTTATTTGTCGACATGCTGCTCATTACTATCTTTGCGTTCCCATGCTTTATATACTCGATCGGAAGTGCGCAGCAGATACCGATTATTATACAACCAGCACCCCTTACCCGTACACGAACAATCACCCGTACGCACTTCGAGCTCAATGCAGTATCAACTGTATACAGATAACGACCGACGAGCATATGAGACCGTGGCTTTCAACTTTCTTCGCTTTCTTCGACAAATCGAGCTGGTCTGCTGTATTACATTCTCGGGCATACTGCTAAGAAGAGTATCGGTGCATGAGCAAACGTTCACACATACCGTCGGCTCGCTGGTGATTGGGTGGCAGCTCACTCTTTCGATGTTCCGTTTGCTGTGGACTCATTGGCGGTACGGAAGAGTTGATGTGTTCAAGGATCCGACATGTAGTGTATATTGGATAAGCAGCGGATACTCGGTTGTACTGTGGATATGCTTCTGGTATTTCAAGTGGTGGATATCTCATCCGCAAGGCACAAGCCTCGAGGCAAGTAACCGTCAGCATAATGTGATCGCGGTAGCTCTCGGTCTCTATTCTGTGGTGGTATGTCTGAGTCTGCTTGGTTGCATCAATCGATGAAAATGGATATGCGGCGTTTGTGCGAATGGGCTGGCTAAGTAGCTACACTGCTATGTATATAGAAAACATGAAGTACATATATCTTGGTCATCAACTTTGCCAGATAGAACTCTTGGAGAAAGAGATCCAGCACCTCGGCGCTTGTCCCAGCTTTCTCAGACGCCAAGCCCACAGCTTGTTTCCACTGTGGACACCGTGCGGAGGTCAAGAGAAGAGGGGAAATGCGACTTTGGAGTAGGTACATTTGCCAGTGGTACGGTGCAACAAATGCCTAGAACCCAGCCATTCGCCTTGCTACATGTCAGCCGTGTACCGCTAAGGCGCTGACCGTGCTGGCTTGAGGGAGGAAAGCGACCACGTGGGCTTCGAGAGCATAAAGGGGTAGAAGAAGAAGTCGGAACGCCTAGAGTCTGCCCAGTCTTTCCACGAGGACAGCTTCCATACTGCTCTTCCACTCGACCTTCCACACACCAAAATCACCAACCCAAATCACTTGCTGGTCGGACAACGAGATCGAGCTGCAGTGTGTGTCAGCGCTTTGGAGGTAGTTGAGATAAGAGGGGAATTTACTCAGTGTCTGTGATGAATCGGTCTCGCTGCCATGCATACCAGAATGCATCCGTGTGGCACTCCTCGATCTCGAAGCCTATCCACCTATCCCTCCACTCGATAATTATGACTTGGGAATCGTCCGTGTTTGGCCTTATCTTTTTGATCATCTCACTGTACTGCGCATAGAGTCTGCCGAAGTCTTCCTTCTTGACTGCAGCTCTCAAGAAGTACAGACGGTACTCGTCTTCACCACCCTCGCTCTGGCGCCATGCATTAACTCCAGCTACCTTCCGAATCCACGGTCCGCTGTCGTCGTTGAGCCACGGGATAGGTGTGTGGGTTTCAACGTTGGAAAGCATTCCAAGCTGCTTGGAAAGAAAAGGGCCGATGGCGAACCAGGAAGGGAAGTCGCACAGCGGCCCATTGCTGTTGTCTTGGTGGAAGCGCAATGGCGTAGGTGGTGTAGCCTCACTTTCCTCGGCAGTCGTGCCACTCTCAATCTGTTCCTGGTGGGTGATCGCTATGGAGTCATCGTTGCTTGCATGTTCCGTCATGTTCATTCAAGCCTCTGTGCACGGGGGTTGGTCAGATGGCAGAATGGCTTCCTTCGAAACGGGCGTTCGTACACAGGGAAAGATGGCGATAAGAGCTTGGGTGAAGGATCTCATGTGTATTTGACCTCCGCCAAGAGGATCAGGACCTATTCGCAGGCTATGTTGGTGAGTACAGCGCCGCTGCGGCTGTGTCGGGATGCTGCGTAGATCGATTGGACTTGGTGAGCCTGCGAAGCATGGCTAAACAAGACTACATGTTGTCCGGCGAAGCACGAGACTTATGCACAGTGTCATCGAATGCTACCGACCTATGGAACTCCTCAAGTGCTCTCCTTCGAAGCAGGCCAGGCTGCATGTGATATGCTGCCTGTTGGCAGCGTCCTTCTCAGGAGCTGGACCGTCGATCATGGCCACTCGGTCTTCCTACGCCGCAAAGAGCTTCCATAAATACACGCTGCACTGCCTGGGGCTCCTCTGTACACGTAGAAGAGGCGCCCAGGCACAAAGATCAACGTACGATGCCCAGGGTAGTCGTGGCAAGGATTGGCTCAACGGGCTCAATTGCTCTGCCTCAACGAGCCCACCCAACGAGTGGCACTCTGGATTCGTCCGAATTACGCCGTGCTTGAAGCTGGGCGGCCTGATTTGTGTGTCTTCTCCCTATATAAGTATTGGGCGCTCGACTGGTCCTGCTTCTTGCAACTACCGATTTCTATCGACGGCGCGCTTCATCAATATCCATCGACGGCGACCCTTCTCACAAAACACGGCCGATTCGCTCCATAACCATCCGAGATGCCCAGGCCAATGACATGGTTTCATCTGGACCTTTCAGGACTGCAAAGGCAGATCCTGAATCGAGTTTTCGTTGACGATACGGCTTCTTCTGAAAGCATTGGGACTCGCTCGACTGGACCAATACACATCCACAAGACGGGCCTCATTCCGAACGGAAGTCCCGAGACGGGAGACGCTATTGCAAGATTCGACTTTGTGTTCCCAGGACAGGACACTCCCCTTACCTTCACGTACGATCATGATCTGCCATTCGCTATTGATGATTTTCTCGAGGACCACGATCTAGACATGGAATATGCTATGCCCGTTCAGATGGCGGTCCTTGCGGGAATAGGAGCTGGAAAGTGGGCATTTGGGTTCGAAGACCGTTCCTGTATTGGTACAACTGTACCAACCACCGAAGACAACGTGGCGCTCGAGCATACTAGGAGGACAGAAGGCCATGACCTCAACTTTTGCGACGCGCGAGATATGAGCCCGGTCCAAGTCGCATCGGCTCACTCACTTCGCGATACCCCGAACCACCTGCTTCGACCAGTATTCCCACATGGGGACACCGAGTCATTCACGACTGCAGAATTCCTTCGTTGCGCAGTCCGGGCATGTTCCCTGGACGTCACTCAACCTGTGTCTACAGACTCTGCACTGGTGGTTCTGCAGATGATATCTGGCACGCTATTGACGGCAGCGGTAATGTTTCATACCGACGCACAGAATTGTTACTGTCAACCCGGATATCTGTTCGAGCATGAGCAGTTCCAGAAAGAAGTGAAGACGCGGCTCAGGCTGGTACTACCTCATTTTCAGCAACCCAATGCAGAACTGCTGGCAGTACGTGTGCAATATCTTTTCACACTGCTCGAATCTGCACTTGCTGCACTTAACACTCCGCTGCAGTCTGTCGTTCCCGACCTACTTCACGACGTCTCTGTGGTGGCCGCTATAAGGTGTATAACGGAATCACTGGATCGATTGCACACGGATCATGCGGCTTATCTCGGACCATGGGCTTGGTACGAGCTCTTGGCGAAACTGTATCGCAACAGTGCTGATGAGACGCCTTCCGTCGATCGATCGTTCTATGGTCGGGTCGGGAATCAAGCCCGTGTGAGGCAGCGGAGCCCACAATCCTGCGAAGCCACAGAGGAAGAAGAAAACGACGATCTAATGCACCGATACCCGGAATCTGGCAAAATCACCACCGGCACAAAAAGAAGACGTGTGTCTACGTACACAGCCTGATGTGGCGGCACAGGCGCACCTGTCATTGGACTTCTCGGCGATCCACCAATTACAAGTAGGGGAGTTGAATGTTATCGCTGAGGACTGAAGTTTGTCTAATTTACACATTGATCGATTCATAGCACACTCCACACCCAAGTAACAATCGAACAAACTAGGCTGCCACACTTTCAGACCCTCCTCTAAGACAAGACGTCCCAAACCCTGCCATAACGACGGTAATGATCAAGGCGTATCATGTGGGCATCAGGTATGCGAGACTCGTGCACCCATGAGTCTTGCCACATCACTTTGTACAACCTGCCTTCACCAGTATGCTTTTCAGCCAGAATATCCACAATACGTTTGATAGGCGACACTGGAGTCTTAAGCATTTCCAACTCATCGTGTACTGGCGCTGCCTCGACCACAGTGACGTTGAGGGAATCGGGAATCTGGATGCGACATCGGTCTGGAGTTGTATAGTCTGAGAGAAATGGGTCAGTCCAACGAGAGAAAAAAATATGACAGAACAATTCTTGCATACCGATGAGCCCGGGAGACTCCACTCTCATCCGTTTGCGGCTGACAGAAGTCTCGCCGCTATCTTCATCCACCTCCAATGCAGCAGAAGCGAGAGTGTGAAGCGCATCTTCTTCATGTTGGCTGGCGGGTGGCTCCGGTCCGATCTCTTCCGTGCTTTGAACAATGAACTCGCACTCACTGCACCATTCCTCTGAGCAGCAGGTGGAGCACTCGGAGTCTCCTTCGTTGCAGGGAGACTGACCGTCCAGGGGATCGGAATCTTTGCCCCAGAATGTAGCAGCGCGGGAAGCATAATCTGGGGAGAATGCGAATACCTCAGGTTCAGGAGGTGACTCGGACAGATGAGCCATCGAGCTCAAGGTGCTACGGGATGAGTTTGATGACTCGGAGTTGAATGGGTATGGCGTTCTCGGATATTCACGAGCTGGTTCCTCTTCGATCGTAGGCAATGAGATGTGATTTGGACTCATCTTGATGTTTGGGTGCTGGCAGAATGAGTCTCTGGTGTGCTTGTATTATACATTTATACCCACGACAGGGTTTCGACATTACCACGATCTCCGAAACAAGACCTAGGCTTTCCTTTCGCGAGGCGCAGTTCCTCGTCTCCTCGTCTCCTCGTCTCCTGGGTTCCTGGGTTCTTGGGTTCCTGGGTTCCTGGGTTCCTGATTTCCTGGTTTCCTGGTTGGGTGTTTCCATTTTTGCGTGCACAGACCGGGTCTAAGCGCCCCGCCATCCTCCAGAGCGGAAGCATCTCGAGGCAATTGAAAAGGACACCATCACTACCCTAGATTCAAGTAAGTACCTATCATGTCGTCCTACAGCTTCTTGTCGTCACTTCCTGGCGAGATCAGAAACATGATATATGCGGAGTGTCTTCTAACCGACAACGTAGTCGCCATAAGCAACCTTCGCAACGACGAAACCTCTAGGCCGGCGCACCAGGCCCTCGGTCTCACGCCCACGCTTCTTCGGACATGCAAACAGATATATTTGGAGGCTGTCCAGATCTTATACAACGACAACGTCTTTTTTGCAGAGCTACAGCCTTCTTGGACGTTCCATAGATCTGCGCAATGGCAACGATGTTTCCAGCTCAGCTCAGATAAGCTCTCGTTTTGCCTCGGCTGTATTCCACAAGGGCGCCCACCCGCATTGGAGCAACCAGTCTCCTGGAGTCCTGCGGTTGCATACGTCAGAAAACTACAAGTCTCCATCCGTCCCTACTCGTACCTGGAGTGGTGTCTCAAACAGCCGTCAGCGTTTCCTGCCACCATTGATTGCCAACACACGACGATGTGTGCCTTACCGTCAGAGCTGAAGCTGGACCTTCTTGTGATCCGGGTCACTCGACGCGCCCTTATGACGAGACATGACAGTCGTATTCGAGACAACTGGACCCTGTTGGCATTGAGATACGAAACCGGTGACGCCGGCAAATGGAGGACCAGTGGCAAACGCGATATGTCTCTCGAACTGAGAAGGCTCTTAAGATATGGGAGTCGTCATTCTGAAACGGTCGTACTTGCTGGAACCGACTTTCTTCCGTACGTTGATTGCCGAATCACTGGTAGGCTACCATCGTTCCTCCTCCGGACCCTGCAGACGGGATGCATACTCCGGTCTACGATCGGCATTGAGGAGGATGACGATGGGCTGTCGGAGGTGGATGATGCATTACGGGAACGCTTCGAATACCTATCCTTCCGTGATGGGGACAAGATTATACCATCAACGAGCCAAAGCCTTGCTTTGCAGAGTATATATCACTAGCACAGGTGCACTTCATGATATCTAGTCATGGCTTTTTGTATATGGAACGAGGAAAAGATCCCAGATATATATTACATATTCGGCCTATCTCCAGTACTACTATCTACAACCTCGCTCAAGCCAAACGATCCACCATAGCTTTACTCGCAGTGCTTTCGTCCATTTGGTACAGAGAACTGAATAAATGCATGTCATGGCATGATGCCCGAACCGCACGGCGGACATGGTACTCGAAGAGCGGCGAACCACAAACTACAGAAGTTAAGGAACGAATCGCGATAAAGTAAGGACGGCTTACCAGAGATTGCCATGTTACCAGCTTCCGCTCCCCACTCTTCGTCAATAACCCAGCGTACATCTGTACTAGTCCCTACTCGCCAGAGTCGAGGCCACTGCAATTGTGGCTGCTCCATCTTCGCGGTTGACCCACATATAAGGATGGTAAAAATGCGTCTTGTGTCGATCTTCATTAGTTCGTAGAGGAATTCGAGTGCCCACGACTCTTGCTCTGCAACAGCGTTAGTATGCTAAGACAAACGTGGTGTTGTCACTTACGTTTACACTCAAGTACCCACAGCAGCGAGATACGACGAGTGCGAGCGGTCTTGTTGTTATGCGCGCGGAGTAAGGAGCGTATTGCAAGGAGATGTGCAGTAATCCCGACGCCGCTAGCGATAAACATCGCTTTGTCGTAGTCCTCAAACGATGGGCCTTTACCGTACGGCCCGTCTACCAGAATGCCTGCATGTTGCTCGCATAGTTTCAAGCTTTTGCTAAAACCCTGTTGGCATTGTATTAGTAGTATAACGTTGATGTCAGAGCCATCAGGACCATCGTTAATCCACGCCACAAGATAAGGATGGGCTTGCACGGATGACCCAATACTGTGAGGGAGGGATGGTATCGTGATGTACACATATTGGCCTTGCTGTATGGTCGTTCGGCGGCGTAGAGGGATCTCAACCCGGAAACCGCCTACGATACCGTCCCCCAGGTGCAACGGACTAATCGAGTTCTGACACCAGCTTCGCCCTCCGAGGTTCTGGTAACATACATGAGCGAGCCAAGTGACTGTCTGCAAAACCCATAGTCCAGATGCTACGGAAAGGCAGACGACCTGCAAGTCTTGCAGGACCGATAGGTGGAACCAAAGCATGCCGTTCAGCGCAAGGCCTAGAACCAGATGAGACTTCAGAAAGAGCTCATATGCTCGACGGCGGATGTAGAGGATAGATAATACAACAAGCGCACTGACTACAGAGAGTATCTATCCATTGCGTGAGCTTTGTAGAACGTAAGAGGGGCTTTGCTTTCTGTGGACTTACCGCGGTTTCGAGAACAGAGATCGTCCAGTTCGCGAGCGCCAGCTCTAGCAACCCGTGAAGGATAGCTTCGCAAAGAAATACCCGCCCCATCCAGCGGTGGAGGAGTCCGTGTGTAGGGAGAGATAGACCGCACAGCTTGCTTGCCACCATGCTGGTCCTAACACCGAAGAATAGAGGCACAAGGTTGATGGTGCAGAGCATACTCAGGCGATGGCTCAGCTCAGCAATAGTGGTGACACTCAATGCGGCCCCAATAGCATTGGCGGCAACAAACAGAACGACAGAGAAAGCCATGCCGATACTGACGTCCGAGGTGCCATTCTGACGCTTAACGATAAGCTTTTGGCTAATGTACTTGCGGAGCAAAGTTAACAAGTACTGTCGCCAGCGGGTACACTCTGCGGCAAGATGCCACCCAATAAAAACAGTGAGTAGAGCACCAAGAGCGATTGAATAGGCTGCAGCAATATCCATGTTGACGCTGGCGCTGCCGCTCCAAACGTGCACTTGCCGCCGAACGCTTTATACTGTGGGGATGGCATCATAGCAGGGTTCAAGGACACGCGGAATGCGATCTAGGATCCGGAGGCTTGAGATCCTGGTCTTCGGCGGCTGCACGGTGCACATCAAGCGCTTACACAGATGTTGGGAATCTGGGATGTTGCAGGCTATTTTTGGTCAATCGCAACCGATTGCCGCGCGCCTGTTAGCTGGTCCTTCGAAACCCGGGCAGCTTAATTAAGCCGTAGGGACGTACCTAAAGATCTGGATTCCAAGCTCTCATCAAACCGTCCATCTCCAGCTTCACGCAGTCCTGGTGATTGTAGTTGTGCTGTGTCACTCATTTTTACCGTTACCCAACCACTCGTTATCATCAGGATACTTGTTTTTCGCCATACACTACTGTCTTTTTCAGCTACTTTCTTTAACCTTGCCGAAGATGAGAGAGCGAATTCCGAGATACTCAAGCCCACCACCACAAGTCCGAAAGTCGCCCCACCGCGTCAAGAAAGGCCAGAAGGAGCGGCTCAATACGGTGTTCACGAAAGCTCTTGCGGTGTTGCTTCGGCTCCAACCTACGCAAGGAAAGGTCGCTGTGATCCTCGAAGTCGGTGGCGTGCTGGACACGTTCGTCTCAGAGGAGCACCCAAGTTGGCCACCGAGTCGAGATGAAATATATGTGAGTTCACCACTACTGGAAGCTCGGCAACAAAGCTCATGTATCCGCAGTCAAAGGCAGGCGAAAACATTGTTCACATGCCTCGGGACATACTTCCCATAACCCAGTTGGCAGGCATGGGCTTCCGCGAAAGTGTCTCCCACGAATGTGTCGAGTCGGTCACAGACAATAGCAGCGAATATTCGCAGTCCAACCATGCAAGTCCATATTGGACGCCAGAGATGCAACTATGTCAGGGTGCAGGCCTAGGCATCATGGATGGCTACGAAGACCAACGCTGTGCGACACCCGATCAGCCCGGAGCACAACCGCACTCTCGTCTCGGCGTAGGCAATGGCTATGGTGAAGATGCATCGGGTACCGAAGCTGGCACTCTCTTGTCAGCCTGCCAACCTGACTATGGTCCTCCCATGCCCAAGAACATGGTCTCGTCGGGACTAGTTTTACCACCGCAAACCGCTGCTAGCACTTCACAAGGACAGGGAGTACCGGCGGACAATCCTCCGAGGCGCCGCAAGCTATTCCAGCGTAGCGTAAGCAAAAGTGTGGATGGAAGTATGGAGTGACAGCTGGCCGCATATAGCTTGAGCAGAGCAGAGCTTAATCAAAGCTTGATAATGAGACTTGCGCTTGGGGGCCCTACTGTTCACTATGTACATAATGTCGTTATGGTTACTTGCTCACGCATTAGTCTCTGTCCATTTCTTCCTCCTCAGCCTCCGTTCTGCGAAGTACAAGTGCTGTAGATATTTGCGCAAAATCATCAAATGGTTCGTTGGCTATACTGAGTTGGCCTTTCCTAGGCGTCGCCTTGATCTTACGCTGCACTTTGTGCACTTTGTTCGAGACCGCTTCCTTCGTGATGGTACTGTTTTCTTTTCGTTTTCTGCTTATCAGTCCCACAGAACTCTTGGCCAAGCCACCCGGACGGATCGTCTTGCTCGTATCATTGTGAAGTTCCATCGCCGTCCAGCAGATCGTTCCCTGTGGGATGTTCTCGGTCTGAGCCACCCAAAGTATCTTATTCTGTCTCCAGGAGTCCAATAAGTAGTCCCGAGTATGGTAATTAACCTGCTTCCCATGTTTGCCGATAGCGAATGTGAAGTTCTTCGTAGGCTTCCCTCCAAGAGTGTGATCTTGTACGAAGTGCTGAATACCCTCCTGGCTAAATTGCAAATCACGCACTAACCGGACGTCTTTAGCCATACAACCAATCTTAACACGAATTCCTCTTCTACTTGGTCTGTAATAAGCAAGTGATGAGATTGTTGTTGCTCTGTCATCATTTGCTCAAAGGTACGTGTGAACGAATCTTGTTGAGCTTGCATACTAGCCTTCGCTTCAGCAATCAGCTGCACTTCCTTCTCGTGGTGCTCGCTTCGGTCGTTGGTCCTGGCCACGCTCTCGTCATAGTGTAGGTTCTGGACAGCGTCCAGCTTTTCTTGCAGTTCGTCACTCTGCTGTCGAAGAGCAAACTCCAGATGCTCAATCCGTGCATCTCGAGTGCCGATAGTCTCACTTTGTAATCGATTTTGTTCATTGCAGGCACGAAGCTCATTCTCGAGCTTACGAAGCTGCTCGTCCTTGCTACGAACATTACTTTCGAGCTCATGAATCAGTTTGGACCGAGCCTGAGACTCCAACTGGCTCTGCTCCGTGCAAGTATGAAGTTGTTGCTCGGCCCGGTGAAGCTGCTCCTCACTGCTATGGAGTTTGCCTTCGAGCTCCGTAATCTGGTTTGTGTACCGTTCTAATTGAGCCTGGGAGGCCAACTGAGCCTGGGCGGCCAACTGGTTCCGATGTTGCTCAACCTCGCGAAGCCGCTCTTCGCCGCTACGGATATCGCCTTTGAGCTCATCGATCTGCTTGGCATACTGTTTCTCTTGAGCCCGGGACTCCTCTAATTTGGTGGTCGCTGTTTCAAGGTCGTTCCGGAGGGACTGGGCCCCCTCGGAGTGCGAAACGCCTGACAAGTGCAGGGCTTCAATATCCGCTAGCGAAGTGTGTAGCCTACTCTGTGTCGAATCGCGTTCTGTCTCCAATTGCGCTATCTGACGCCTGCTAGATTCTTCTAACATCGCAGCGATGACTGACTTTGTTGAAGCCTGTCTGCGGTTTTCTCAAGGTTTCCTCGCAGAACGAGGGCCTCTTCATTCCGTCGACCAAGAGCGTTTTCTGTATCGGACAGTGTCGTTCGAACGCGGCAGCATTCCTCGCATGCCGCCACGTCGTGAGCAGATGTCACTGACATTATGGTGTCTCTGTTCGCTTCAGTGCCATGGGTAGGCGATGTGCTGAAGATGACAGGTTCACTCTAATTACGATGATTAGTAGCACGTCGGGAAAGCTCAGAGTCGCGACTATGCTTACGTTATGAATACCAAGGAACGTCCGAAGCATTTCCCACTTGCAGTAGAAAGTGGTGATCTCGCTCCCTTGGCACTGAATGCTTTGGTGTATATACGGCAGGAAGAGGAATTCTCGATCGTAGTGATGGTCGTCTGCGAAGGGCCGTCCGCATCGCCGTTCTTTGGGCACGCATTCTTCACCACTGAATGCTGGGACAGCATCTGACGGCGTGGCGGATGCAGTGAGGCTTTTCAAGATGTCGACAATACCACGAGTGGCTACTGCTAGTCGGGTAGGTTCAAAATTGGCACGCTTCAGAACCTGTTCCGCCAGCTGGTGGATACCATCACGAGCGCTCAGTTCCTCAGCGGCCGCTGTGCGAAATCCTTGAGATATGGCGAGAGAGGCAAAGTTCTGCCAAAGAATGGGATTCGGTTCGCTTACCAAAGGCTTTTCTTGGTCTGTCTCTTTTCGCGGAGCAACATCAGTCATGCTTGGGAAATCGCGAAGCGCTCTCAGCCACAATTGATGGTACCCTAGTGCCCGGTCCTGGTCGTACGTGTCGGAGGGATGGGATCTCGTGTCGTTGTGGGCATACTCAATTCTTAATTGCGTGGGACGGAAGTAGGACGCAGAGAATGACTGGAAGATAGACCGCTTCGATCGAGGTGGGAGCAGTGATCGAAGGATCTTAGCACAAGGCTCCAGGTATTTGAGACCCTCGAAGAAGGTATAAAGACTTGGTATCATGCCTTCGAATGACAACAGATTTCGCAGAATGATGTCTTGGTCACTCTGGGAGACAATTCGCGCAAAGATCGACCTGTCATGCATGAGGGTTCGAATATGTTCCTCGTCCACATGCGAGGCTCGAGGGGCTAGTGATTCAAGATATTGGACGGTCGCCGAGTCGACGGCTTGATGGTCGAAGTCGGTGCTTGTGCCATGGACTATGCTTCGCCAGGAACCGACAACATGCGATAAGTAGTTCAGCATTTCCTACTACTCCTTAGCGTACGTGCATAGCAAAGCTCGCAGGCATCTCACCTCTTCGCATTTCATCGTCAACATACGGTGAAGCGAGCCCAGCATGACTGGGCTCCACATGCCCGGCCATGGTAGGAGTTCGTCGAAGACTTGCGCGAAGCGAGTATCTCTCAGCAATTGTTTCAAGTCTTTGGTCTTAGTCCTCGAAAGTCGCGCCCACCACCGCTTCTCGCCCCGTTCGTCTCCGCTTTTCACGTATTGCCGGATCTTATAGAAAATGTCTCCATCGGAAGGACCATCTTCATTCTTGTAATCTTCGGCTATATCGCGACGGTCCAAGTCGGAAAGAGCTATGTTGCTATAAGCAGTTTGTGTGAACTTCGTATGCCATGCTCTTACCTTCACTATACAATGCTACAACCCACCATTTGTCGTTGTTATCCAGGAACTGGTCGGCAGCTTTGACTCTGTGGAGTCCATCAAGACATTCGACGGAGGAAACGGGTAACAGCGGCCGTGCGCTCCAGTGCTCTGGCTGCTCTTTACTTATAGTCCCTTGCTGCTGCGACTCTGAGAGTCGTAACAGCACATTCGCGTCCACTACCGCTTTAATGAAATTATTAGGATCACTACGATGACAGCCTTCAGTCTTAAAAATCCTAACAAGCCTTGACACGTTCCGTTCCGACACGGGACGATGCGAGCCGCTGTCCGTAGAGGTTCCAAATTTGAGCACAGGTAGTTCTACCCTGGCGAAACCGTGAAAGCATAATTCATGGTTGTACGCTTTGTTTCTTTCATCGACACTGGCCATGTCTGGATATCGAACCGAAGAGGCAGACGAGCCGTTGTTATACTAACATCGTACAACTGCGTCCCGAAGACATACCTCCCGGATCCGGATGCCTAAGTCTAGGTTCCTGCCCCTAAACACAGACACATCGATCTATTTATAAACATCCCATGTGCACTACTCGATCGTCGAGGAGCGCGCTACAACGTTCTACGAGTTGGGGCCTGAAACTCTTTGGGGTGCGGGGGTTTTCGTCCCGACCGTTACGCCGAGGAACGAGTCGCTGAAGCGTGATACGATGTCGTTGATGAGGTTGTTGGTTGCGGTTGAGCATGCTGTTGGGGTTTGTACACCGCAGATGTCGCGAGATAGCGAATAAGACGAAGTTGCCTAAAACGCTTTCCGTTCAATATACTACATGTGCTATATACCAAGCATTACAGAAGCATTACAGTCTGCTCGCCCTGCTAACTGAAAGACTGCCCGTATATACTGCTCCAATCTGGAACCTCTGGCATTTGTTCTGACCGAACCCGCCTTCCACCGCTGTGCCGGAGCTCATATAACAGAGCCTGAGAAACTGTGAGAAGCACTGGTCCATGGGCACTCTTTCCGGAGGATCGCAGAAGCCCGTTATCCATACTTGAACCTGTCCTACAGTTTTACCAGAGTTGCTGTACTCAGAGGGCACAATGAGGTTGTGCTGCCCACTGCAGAAGCGGACGATACTCTCGATGGCGACCGAAGGACACTGGCCACCACGCGGGACACTGGTAGCCGACGGCATCGTCGAACTCGAAAGCTGACCTGCTTTACCGCTAGACGACACATCCGAACTAGCACTCGCGCTGGGATGAGTGCCAGAAGGCTGACCTGCTTTACTGCTAGACGATACATCCGAGATGGCACTCACGCTGGGATAAGTGCCAGAAGGCTGACCTGCTTTACTGCTAGACGATACATCCGAGATGGCACTCACGCTGGGATGTGTGCCAGAAGGCTGACCCGTACTGGTGGATGACACGAAGCCCAGGGTGGCACTCAAGTGAGTGCCAGTGTACAGCATCGAGCTCTCACCAGAGTCACTGCTTGACAAGCCCGAATCAGAGCGATGGCGCGCCTGAGTAGTGAGTGAGGTGGACACCGGTACGATCGTAATGCCGCGCTCTGTCGTTGTGGACGTTGACGAAAGAGTTGTAGTAGAGGTAGAGATCGGAATGATAACGATACCACGTTCTGATGTGCTTGCTTGCAAGCTTTGACCAAAGGCCACCGAAGCACAAGAGATGGCGGTAATTACTCTGATTGGGTTCATTTTTGTTGGTCTTCCGTAGATATTGCTGTATCGCAAACCACTGCGCGCAGCACCATTATATAAACGATTATGGATTAGCGCTATAGGGTTTGGGGTTCCTGATTCCCGGGTTGCCGACTCCAGATTCGGGATTTCAGATCTGATATCCCGTACTCGATACCGCAGTCTCGGATGTCGTACTCTTGGGTCTTCAGTCACGTACTCTCGAATCTCGTGTCACGGCTCTTTGGACGGAGTACTCCTCGTGTCTCAGGAGCTGAGAAATAAGCGTACAGTTTGTCTATTTATATCCCTGTGCGCAGCCAGTCCCACTTTTCTCGAGTATCATGCTGCCATGTCGTCATACGCACCATGGCTGGCCATGGTTCACACCAAGACGTCCACGACGTTCAAAGAATACAGGCAGGCGTGGCACCAAGTCAGCAACGTGTCTGCATTTGTAGTCCTTATTGGAAGACGTACCAAATCAGGCATGCTTCAGCAGTTCCTTCGCGGCACAGACGATGGTGTGCTTTCACAACCACATGGTCAAGTTCTCTTCTGGCCTGACCCGTCCGAGAATGACATTGTATACGTGGACTGCGAACTTCACAGCTCAGAGTGCACCACCGTACCCAGTGGTGCTGTATCGTGCTACACAGCCGATTGGCATGGCTCCACTGACGGGCCCTTCACAAGACGAAGGATTGGAAATTTGTTTGCTAGTCGTGCAATCGGCCCACTCTGTAACGTCGTATGCTATTTTGCATCTGATATGGGTGGAATACGCGCCGTTGCCTCGCTCCTAGCTTCGCAACTCTTGGACGTTGCACCAACAGATCTACCCTACGAGTGCCTACCAAGGATCCTTGTCGTCGTGGAGACCTCCTCACAGAGATTCGACGAGCACGTCTGCGAAAACTCTGTCCTAGAGATGATCTCCGATGTCTTCCGTGCAAGGGACGAGAAGACCACCGACCCTGACGTAAAGAATCGCATCCGAAGCCATTTCAACCAAGTCCGCGTTATCGGGGTAAAGACTCCCAACAACGCTCGTGAACGAAGCCAGATTGTTCGCAGGCGACTTATGTGCATGACACGGGAGTGCACTGCTCAACGACGAGAGCATGGCATGCAGTTTTGCCGCGATCACGTAAGAGCGTTCGGTGGTAAGATGCTGGAGCACTTTTGCTCCGGCTACAAACGACAATTTTCTTTTGTAGCTTCTTCCAGACCTCTCAACTTCTCTACAAACGACTTTCGTTCACATCTGGAGGAACTGTTCTCATTACTCCCCTCCGAGGCTTGGGTGTGGCATCTAGTATGCCCTCTGCTCGCCTCAGCGATCGTGCTTGCGTGCTACCCTCCGGGCTCACACCGTACGTTGTATTGCTCTACAAGAAACCTTTGAGTATCCATGAAATGCTGAGCATCGTTAGGGTTTCCTGTCTTAGCCGTGTACCGGAATGTATTTCAAGGAGTCTGCAAATCGGTCATATTCCACTCTATTGTCCAGCAGAGTGCCCGGGAAGGAATCTGCACTATGCTCGAAACGCATCTGGTTAAGGTCTTCTCAGAGCTCTCCAGTACTAACGCTCCCACCACGAAAAACGTTCATCTGTCGAACCTGGCTGCCATTAGACAATACACCAAGCAAATTCACACGAATCGAACTTGCCTATGTTGCCTTCTAAGGTCGCCGGAGAAGAGACTAATTTGTGGCCACACCTTATGCAACACTTGCATTAGAACGTTCGGATCACGCTCGAGAGATGCAAAATACAGATTTACTCTGGATGCCTGCCTACTTTGTCAGTTAGATGTCAATAGAACATTTGACTTGCTGCCGCCAACGGCAGGTATCAGGGTATTAACAATCGATGGCGGCGGTGTCCGTGGCATGGTCCCCCTTGTGGTCCTTCGCCAAATCGAGATGGCTTTCCTCAAGCTTTCCGTGTCGCTTATCGACATGTTTGATCTTGTTTGTGGAAGCTCGGCAGGTTCGTTGACTTACATCGATAATAGGCTCAGGCTAAGCTATTTCTATAGGCGGTCATGTGACATTAGGGATATTTCTCATGGGCTGGAGCTCCGAGGAGGGAATCCTAAAATTCCAGCAACTTGCTCAGAGCACATTTCACCAACCAGAGTCCCGTTTTCCGATGCTTCGAAGCGCTCAAAGACTCGCGTGGTCGTATCTCCGCGATGGCCAGTACAGCTCCTCAGAGATCGAGCGAGCATTCAGAACAGACTCAGGTGAAGACATCAGCATGTTCAACCCTCTTAGCAACGACACTAAGGTTGCTGTAACCGCTACAACGGCTAAGAACCCTCGCGCATGCCTACTAACTAATTACAATCGTGGTTTCCGCTCTGATGATAACGGTCAGTCTGGAAAGACGGTATCGAGATCCATGCTAATACAGTTTAGGCTACGACATTGTGAGGGCGCAGAAGTCCAAGCACGACATATCTGTTCGCCAAGCGTAAGTTCGTAGTCTCCATCTTGATTCGGATCTGATAACTAACGCAATATAGAGCTAGTTGTACTTCT
Organism: Extremus antarcticus; assembly: GCA_033117895.1. NCBI lineage: Eukaryota > Fungi > Ascomycota > Dothideomycetes > Mycosphaerellales > Extremaceae > Extremus > Extremus antarcticus. Next base: position 1,995 of record JAWDJX010000161.1, on the reverse strand, counting down.
GCGGCACCTTGGTAAGCGCTACTTTAACTAGATATGGGGCCACATGCTAATGGTTTAGGTACTTCAAACCTTATTTTATCGACCATCTGGGAACATTCCAGGATGGAGGGATGCAACATAACAATCCTTCGGAAATTACTCTATGGGAGCTCAAACGCTTATTTCCGGAGAAGCCATCGCCCGACTTCGTGCTTTCGCTTGGAACGGGTTGTACTGAGAGCATCCCTTCTAACTTCAGCTCGAGTTCGTACTCTCCTGTAAAGGATCGATTCGTGTCCAGGATATACAAAACATTTGTGAAAAGTATAGACGGCGAAAAGATCTGGCAGAAGTTCTACAATAGCCTGCCTGACGCGTCGAAGCATCGCTACCACCGTGTCAACCTGAAGATCAAGGGACCAGAACCAGCTATAGACGATGTGACCGCCTTGCAAGAACTTCAAGATCAGGCATTTCTCCATTCGCGGAAGCCCGACGTGATACAGCCAATCTTGGACTCCATATACGCCACTATGTTCTACTTTGAGTTCGACGAGCCACCCTTCTATAACGGGGCATCGTTCTCATGTATCGGCCATATCTTCTGTCGGATCGCGCTGCCCGTAGCAAGTAGGAAGCTCCTCTACCGTCAACTACAGGCATCGTCCTCATACTTCCTTATCGCTGGAAAGCCGGTGCCCTGTGTGGACAAGATATCATCAGGTATCCCGCTCTTCAAGCGAAAAGTAACGTTTGAGCTGGACGGTCTTGATCAACAGGTTGCAATCACGCTTCGAGGGATCACATCGCAACCACATACGATCAGTGGATTGCCGAGAAGCGCCAACACGTTGATAGAAATGCAAGGATTAGAGGCAGCCTTTGGCAGTACGGATCACGCCCTTGGCAAACCGTTGCCCCAGGTGCCCGCAAAGCGGAAGTTTCAAGGGTAGATAAGAAAACTTGGTAATCGATGGTCTTTTGAGGCTTCTTTGTTGTGCTATGATCCATAAACATTATGTATCACTTAGAACAAATCAAATGGAGGGTTGGTTGACCTGGGTATAGCGCCAACATCATTCCTAATGGGGAAGCGGCCGCGCCAAGAGTCAGTCGACCTCCCAATCAGAAGCTATGATCATCGATCCAATCAATCACTGATTTGGAGCAATCACTGGTTAACTGCTTTGGACACCCGGCTTTCACTACAAATAATGTAAATACCTGGTAGGTAGCATCGAGGTTGAAGGCCGTACAAAATGAGTTACTCTACATAAAACAGTGCTCAATGAGATCGCCAACATATACAGAAAATAAAACACACAGTTGCTGGAGGCAATCGGCGGCTCAATCCATATGACTGTCTCCTCGTTTGACCATAGCTCTCCAGCGTCGCCTTGTCTGTTGCAGCTTCGGGGGTTGCCCTTGTGTTGCAATACGATCTCGGCCGTTGTTAGGTAGAGGAGGAAGCCTTTGATCTCGCCCACCGCCGGGATACGCGCAAAGCATGTATCGGGAGAGAGGAAGTCTGGCCTCGTTTCTTCGGCCCACCTGAGTCAGACGTTAGCAGTGCAAGTAGTCAGGTGTTGTAGCTTTGCGGCGACGTACGCCCTCCACCGTCTCTCCAAAAGCTTGACGGCCTCGCTATGATGCGGGACCACTGTCGTGTCGAGTATTGTTTCGATTGTTTCCGTGCCGTTGAGCACGTCGTTCATGTCCAGCGGCATGACTGCGGAAGGCTCAATGTGAGGAGCGGGTCAGGCTGTATAAGGTGAGCGCCTGGCAAGATTTTTGACAAGTCAAGGAGCAGCGAGTGGGCTAAAGTATCTTCGCCGGCGGCACGAGTGCAATGCGCGACGACGACCAAGGCGTGCCGCAGTGAGGCGCTTGATTGACAAGATGCGCCTACGCCTCCACGGCACCGTCTGGTCAAAAATCGTAGTTGTTGAAAGCGCGAAATGTCGATGCTCGGTTCCGAGTTCGGGGTGTTTCCGGTTCCAGGTTGTGGGTTCTCGG
>JAWDJX010000160.1:0-19180 GCA_033117895.1 Extremus antarcticus | reverse complement strand
AGTAATAGGTATTATAGGTAAGATAACTTAATATATATAAATAGCTATAGACCTTTTAGTAAGATTATAATATAAGTAAAATATAAGTATATCGAAGATATCCTTAGTTCCTATATACCTATATATACTACCTTAGATTAGGCTCTTATATAAGCCTTACGGTAAGGCTCGTTATAAGTCCCGGAGTAAGTTTCCTAAGACGACTTACTTACGTAACTAATAAATTCTAAGGATTAGTTACGCCGTCGTAGCTCTCCTACGGACTCTATCTACTTTTATCTAATTATTAGTATCCTAGGCCTCTACCCGTAATATCTCTCTACTTAGTCCTACGCCTACGTATATACGTAGTTTCGTAACTATATAATAAGAGAAAGTATACTACTAGGCCTTTCCTATACCGTAAATTAGGTAAGTTTATTATCTATAGCTAATTCGACTATTCTGTTACTAACTTAAGTAGGCGCGTCCGTAGGTACCCTCCTTTAATACTTATCGCCTCCTAATAGCCTTACTAAATAAGTTATACTAGCTCTAGCGGAACCTAGGCGAGATTAGTTATACGATTATAGATTTAGGCGCTAGCTTTAATACGGACGTAATCGACGTAGAAATAACGCTACTTTAGCTATAGTATAACTATATATCTTATAACGACTTACGTTTAACGATAAACCTATAGACGAGCTAGTAGAGGTAGTACTCTATAGCCCGCTTTCTAAATAGGATAGTATAGTAATTTTACGACTAGAATCGAGCGCCGTTAATATCGGACTATAATTGTATTAAGTAAGGCCGCCGAGCCTACTACTAGCTAGAGGTATCGTACCTAGTACTACTATATTATACCGAATATTAGTCTTTAGTAATTAGATTAAATACGTCTTCTTAAGGACGCCCTAGCGGATATATATCCTATAGACGGTATATATAGAGTACGCCTTATATATAGTTAGAGTACGCTCTATCTATTAGGCGATACTAAATAGTAGCGTTCCTCCTACTATACTAAAGCTTACTACGCTCCCGTTTAAGATAGGATCTAGGTTTCGCTACCTAAGCTAAACTCTATAAATACTAATAGCGCTAGAGGTAATACTACTCTAGCTAGTTACTTACTAGATAAATAAACTAGTAATATAGCCTCTAAGCCCTATAAGACGAGTAGATATAGTTACTCTTAGTCTACTAAAGGACGCGGCGCGGTATAATCTCCTTAGTAAAACCCGACTCTTAAGGCGCCTTTACTACTAAGCGTAGTTAACTACTATAAGGGCTAATTAGAGTTAGCTATAGTCTAACTTTTCTAAAGCGGTACTAATATAATAATCTATATAAAATAGAGAGCCTAATAGGTATCCTCTATCGTAGTATTATAGCCTATCTCTAAACGGCTAGTCGAGACGTCCTTTAAACCTTATTATATTTACTACCTAGTCGTATAGCCTTACGCTATAGATTATTCCTTACGATAGAGCTAGTATTCTAATAGAGTAACCCTATACTAATCGTTACGGCTACTTCGCTAGTTAGGTAGTAATAGGATAAGAGCTATATATATTACGTTAAGCTAGTAATTAGATATTAGCTACGGTTAAGCGCGACCTTAGCCTCTACGTCGACTAAGAGGTATAGTATTTAAGGCTTATAAAGACGAAGGTCTAGCTTTATAATTTAAACTACTTTTATTATTAAAATAGACTCGATATTCCGCTAGACCTTCTAATTAGTCTAATTACTAGAGATTTACTCTTCCTTACTTTTATTAATTTAGAACTTCTTAGTTACGAAGTTTTACGGCTACGCGCGCCGAATTATAAGATAGTATAGTAAAAGGTTTAATATAAGACGTTCTAAATTATATAGTCTATAAAGCTTAATAGTAACTATCTACTACTACTCTAGTTACGTTCCTTTACGTCGGACTTGTATTATAAGAGGGTTCCTATTTTAGTACTAAATAGTACCTAAAAGGATAAGTAGTAGCGTAAGGAACGATAACTTAGTATTAGGATAAGGATAATTAATACTAAGTTATAATAGAAGAGAGAATCCTTTTTTATATAGGTACTAAGGCTCTACTTAGCGTTATACGTATAGAGTAATTAAGGAGAGAGAATATAAGAGATACTAGTAGAGGAAGGTAGCGTCTAAGTAATAGAAGACTATACCGTATAGTAATAGCTTTAGCGATTCCGTATCGTTAGATATAGTAGTAGGCGCCTTAAGAAGAGGCGTAGAGCTAGAAGATAATATCTCTATATTAGATTCGAGAAGGTTATAGTTAGTCGCTTAAGACGACTACTAAGTATAGTTAGATAGTAGAATCTAGTAGAATCTCTAATAGCCTAGCCCTTAACCTACCGGCCTAGTTAATATTAATTATAAAGAGATAACTCGTAGTATCGATACTTCTACGTTTAGTATATTATCTCCTATTACTCTTAGTTTAAATTTTCTAGAGCCTATAATAGATACGAAGTTAGGGAGCGACTCCTCTTAAGCGATAGATCCTAAGTAGAGTAGCGCCTTTACTTATAAGGTTAATATAATTATTCCTAATAACGTTAATACGCCTATTATAGAGCTAGAAAGCGTACTCCTTTACGAAACGGCCTTAGTATCTCTAACTCTATTCTATCTAATACCTACCTATAGTTATAACGCTAACTATATAACTAAACTATATAAGTAGTCGATATAAGATAGTAACGGTAATTTGCCTCGTCTAGCGTCTCCTTATTTAGTATCTCCTTAGCTAAATATAGTATATATTCTAGTAGCTACTACGGGCCTATTACGTAATAAGCTTAGGCTTACTATAGGCTTACTAGATATATACGGTTATATATATCGAAATAGCTACTACGAGCTATATACCTATTAGGCTAGTTTTAACTAGGCGGGCTATATCCGGAAGAACCCTAGTTTAGTACCTTAGGCCCTTTAAATAAAAGATCTCGATAAGTATTTACTTTATCTTTATAACGTAGTATAGCTAAAATAGGAAGATCTTATTAACTATTTTCCTATAATAACGCTAAGCGCTATAAAGTATTACTATAAGTATCTTAGTAAAGTAAAAGAAATAGCCTAAGATATAGGCGACTAATAGTCTACTTAATCTATAGAGCGTAGTATTACTATCTTCCTTACTACTCCTACTTCTAGTAAATATTTACCTAAAATTACGAAGTAGTATTACGCTATATTAAGACTACCGGCGACGTATAAACTAGCGTAAACATATAGTCCTCTACGCTAGCTCCGTAAGACCTAGCGAGCTAATAATAGAACCGTCGTAACTTCTTCTATACTACTAGCCTATAAAGGTATTTCGTAGCGCTCCTTACGTTATAGATAACTAATTCGATACCCGTTTAGATATCGGCTAATAGAAGGCTATATATAAGAGCGCGGAGAATACTAGAGATATCTTTCGAGTAACCTACTTATTATACTAATATTCCTCTATAAAGTAGGGTTAAGTTAATAACTAGTTAGCTTAGTATTATAATATAATTAGTTAGGATACCTACCTACTATATCTTACTAACTACTTATCGGAACTAATATACTACGCTACTAACTATAATAATATCTATATAGCTATACTACGTACTAGTATAGTTATAACTAAAGATAATTAGACTAAAACGTAGTATCTTTAAAGTATCTAATCGAAGGGGCGTAATATAGTTTCTCGCTATATATCTATATAGATATTATTCGTATACCTTATATTTAAATAGCTACGTAAGTATTTTAACTTCGATTAGCCTACTTACTTATTTAGCTACTTACTTATCTAGTACGTTAAACCTAATATAGCTAAAGGTTATATTAGTAAACCCCGCTTCTAATTATATAAGAACTATTTATTTACTTTTCTATAGTATATACTATAATCTACTTAGTATCTTACGGAATTACTATACTTATATCGCTCTTAGGCGTTAGAAACCTATCTTGCTTAAGTCGTTATAATAGCTAATTATAACTACGAGTAGAGACGCGCTATAGTCTAATACTTTTAATACTTTTATAAATACCGTACTATATAAATAGTACGTCCGAGGTCTTAGTATCTTAGTAGTAGATAACGAGAGGATCTTTTTAAAGGTAGTATTCCTATAATATCGTTAATAGCTTCCGTATATAGCTTACTAAGTTTTAAAGGGCTATAGATTTAGTATACTCGCTAACTAGAATACTACCGTAGATACTCTATATATAATAAGTAGTACTACTAAAGCCTTTACTATAGTAGCTATTACGCTACTAGTATATAATATAAGCTAACCCGATATAATATAGGTAATACTAATTTAACGGCTAATCTATAAGGACTTTACGCTTAAGGATAAATATACTACGGCTTATACTACTATTAAAGACGCGCTCTCTTATTTTATAGGGCTACTATAATACGATCTAATTAAAGACTAGCTAAATAATACGCTATTACTACTAGTTTAGAGATTACGATATCTTCCTATAACTATAGAACTAAGAACGGTATAGTAGTACTATAATATAATATATACCGTTATAACTAATTTAATAGAGACTATTACTAAGTAGACCTTAGAAACGATATTTATAGAAAGATTTTAGAAACCTCTAAGTATATCTTTTATAATTTACTCTAACCTATTAGCTACGGGTATAACTATAGGCTATCGTCTTATAAGAGGCTACTACTAGGATCCTATAGCTAGTAGAAACAGGACGCTAAATTACTAAGGGAAGTACGTACTAAAGCTATATAATAATAATTCTATAAATCTAGGAGCTAGTTATATATACTCTACCGTTAGTAACTACGCCCTATAGGTTAAAGCCTTACTTAATACTACTAACGGTAATATCCTTTATAATCTATCCTTTCTAATTACCTATAGTCTCTTCTATAATCTCGTCTTCCTATAGTCTATTATTCTAGTACTTACTAGTAGGTAAAATCTTAAGTATAGCTTTATTATACCGTCTCTATATACTCTTAGCTAGATAATAGTTAGGATCTTTAGTAAGACGTTCGTATTCTATAATAGGGTATAGACTAGATTCGGTACGAACGTCTATATACTACTTAACCTAGCTTACGATATTATTACTATAGCTAACTCTAATTCGTTAAGTAATATCGCTAAGTCGATCGTTACCTCGCGTTTACTACTACTAAAGTTAGACTCCTTTAGTAGCTAGTTAGTATTAATATTAACGTTAACGCTTTAAGAGAGCCTTTATAAGGGAGTAGTAAATAGGTAGAATCGATACGAGTAAGTAGTAGGTCTAAGTAGCTACGAATATCTAAGGAAGAGAAATTAGTCTAAAAGCGAAGCGCTTAAGTAGCGGTACGCGGCCGTAGTAGGACTAGAGTAGTACTAGAAGGCTAGTAGAGCGTCTCCTAATAACTATTTCCTTTCCCCTAAAGGGTTCGTTCCTAAAGCCTTAGTTAAGATACTTTACTACTCGTAACGTAGCTTATCTTATAAGTACTTCTATAGGAGCCTCTATATCTCTTATACCTTCCTATAGTAAAACTATCTAGTATTTACCTATCTTATTTATATACGGAGGGTTATATATACTACTATTACTTTAGGTAGCGTTACGCGGTCGCGCCGGTATTGTTATAGTAGTAGACTAGTACTAGTATTATATAGAGGTAGGTATAATAGGCGTACTATCTCTCCTTCTTCCTTCTTCTAAATAGTAACCTCCTTCCTTAATTTAAATAGTAGTTTATTATTCTTTCTCTTATCTATTAAGCCTTCCTTATTTACTATAAGCTAAAGGTATAGTAGGTAGACCCTCGTAAATACGGTAGTCTCTAATAATAGTAGTAGTACTAGCGGTCGTAGTAGTAGTTATAGTAGTATACTAACTCGTCGCTCTATCTATATTAGTAGTAGCGGCGTTAAAGATAACCCTACTATTAGCTATAAGTATCCTCTCGCTCGATACTTACTAGATACGATAGCTAATCTTTATAGCTCTAATTTAGCTATTAAGCTATAGTAGCTCTACCCTTACTTCGTTATAGAGTTTACCTTCTTAGCGTAGCCGCTCTTCTTAAGGGCCTATACCTTCTAATATTACTATACCTAGATTACCTAACCTATATAATCTTCTACTAGTCGCTAATTAGCCCTTACTACGATTAAAGAGCTTAAGACTCGTCTTAGAAATATAGGTAGTAAGAGGCCTTTTCTAACTAATCGTTAGTAGGCTCCTAAGAGAGTTACTTTATTAGTAGGTATTAGTATATCTATACGTAATATATAGAACTATATAGCTCGCCTTACTTATAAGCGTACTAAGCGTAAGCTTCGTTAAGATCTAATATATTAGCTAACTATACTCTATAAGTAGATAGGCTTCTCTAGTCTATCTAGCTCTAGTACGTCTATAAATTTACTAAGCTCTTTTAAACGTTAGCGTCGCGTCTCTTCGTAAGATAAGCTATTCTTCTCTCTTAATAGTCCTTCTTAGTTAACTACTAGTATTTATCGTACTCTTAGCCGCTAAGATATACCTTTAAAGTAGCGATCTCTAGAGTTCGAGGTATACTACGATACTAAGCTATATACTAGTATAGCTCTAATTAAGTATACTATTAGCCTTCTACTATAGATCTCTCCTTATCCGAATCTTTATATATATAACTACTTAGAGTATATTTACTACTAGAGTAAGTTAAGTAAGTCGCTCGATCCTATTACTACTTACTCTTATAAGATAGCTTAGGATAGAAAGTCTTATAGTAACTATAAAAGTAATCTATTAAAGACTAGTTACTATTTCGTAACTAATCTAGAGTTCTTTTAGAAGCTAAACGTTATTAAGTTCCTCTACTTTATAGCTATTAATCCGGTCCTTAACTCTAACTAGCGTACCGAGTAGCGTACTACGTTTCGTAAGTACTACGAGTAGTTTATAAAGGCGTATAGAGCCTAGTAGGATAAGATTAAGGATTAGTATAATAGGGACGTAAAGCTATAGCGCGATAAGCGTTATAGGTCCTTTAACTATAATAACCTTACTTTTTAGCGCTACTAAGGTATAGGTAGAAGTATAGAGCTAATAAATATCGAGATTTACTATAGTATTAAGTCTAAGGTATTCGGTATATTAACGATCTAAGAGAGGAGATTAGTATAGTTTAGCGTATTAGTAGTAAAAGGCTACGATAGGAGCGAGGTTATAACGGAGTACTTCTAGAGAACGGGTAGTATATACCCGCTACTTATAGTAAGGTTACTAGCTTATTCGCGTATATAATAATTAGAGAAGTAGCTAACGGCTACTAGGGTTTTTAACTAGTAGCGAGTTAAATTAATTTTACTTCTTAAACGAGCCTCTATTACTAAAATTAAATAAGATTTACTCTCTTATATATAGCCTGTCTACCGCTTCTTTAGTAGCCTTCTTCTCTATTTCTTTATAGAGGATAGCGCGTATTACACTACTTCTACTTATATAGGTAGCCTTCCCTTTCGTTTCTTTATAAGAGGCCGCGTATCTTATACTACTTCTACTACTTATATAGGCTCCGGGGCCGCTATAGTAGCGGAGTTCCTATAGAGTAGACCTTTCTTATCGAGATATACCTAAAAGATTTCCTTAGCGTTCTCTAACTAGTCCTTATATATAAGCTCGTTATACTCTTAGGAGTACCCTTTCTAACGTACTTAGTATATCCTCTTACTCTTTAAGTCTCGCTAGTATAATACTCCTTTCTCTACCTAATAATATTTATTATCGTTATCTGCTAGCTCGTTAACTAGTAGTAGGTAGTATCTAGCCCTAGCCTAGTATAGTTCTAGTAGCGAGACGTAGAAGGTATAATATAGTCGCTTTATCGATAGAGGTAGGTTTAGTTTTTATACTTACTTACCTACTCGCTCTAATATCGTAGAGGCCCTAAGTACTTATTATCGAGCTTCTTATAGAGCCGTCTACTATAGATATTCTTCCCTAAGAGTATTACTTAATCCTTTATAGAGAATTACTTCGCTTCCTTATAGCGGTTATAATATTTAGTTTATAGCTCTACTCTATATACTAAGCTCTTTTAAGTAATCTTAAACTCCTCTAATCTAGAAGATAGCTATTTAATAGCCTAGTCCGCTAGCTTTACTAGCCCTTTCTACCCCTCCTTTATTTAGTATTTAGCCCGAATACTATTAGGTATTAATAGAATAACGCCTATTACTATCTTTATAGGTATCTCGCTATAGTTAGAGTATACTTTAGAGTTATATACGAAAGTAGTACTATATAGTAAGCGTACCTAATTATCCTATCTATAGTTATAGTAGATACGTAGGTACGCCTCGAGCTACTAGTTAGCCCTTTTAGTCTAACTATTAGACTATAAGTAGAATACGGTAGAGAGCCGGCGCTTTACTACTAGCTAGTAGTATAAGGTACTTTAATATTCGCTAGTAAAGACTAATCCTTAGTCTAAGACGATATCGTCTAGTACTTTAGAGAATAGAACGACCTTATTATAGATAAGTTTAGCTAGGGCTAGGGCGTTAATAGTATTATTAACTAGAAAGTATCGTACTATCTTTAAGAAGCGGTCTATAATAACTAGGAGAGAGTTATATATCCTCCTATTAAATCCTTTCGAGATTAGAAGGCTAACGACAAAGTCTATTAATAAGGACTTCTATAGCTAAGAGGAGGAAGTAAGGAACTAGAGCTTCCTCTAAGGCTTATAGTATTTTACCTTTATTCTTTAATATATATTATATTCTTTAACGTACGTCTAGACTTCTAACGAGAGGCCTTACTAATCGTATTTCCGCGTAAGTACTTCTTACGTACGGTTACGACTATAAAAACCTACTATAGGGTCGTCGTAATTACGTCGGAAGAGCTCCTAATATAGCGCTAAGCTTTAAGGGATATATACTCTTTCGCCCTTATATATAAGTCTATCGGAGTTAAACTAGTACTCGGTAGTAGTAGGCTAGTAGCTTTCCGTCCTCTAGGTAGGTTTAGTAGTAGGCTTAGCCGTATCCTTATTACGAATATCCTATATAAAGGCGTCCCTTAATTAGACTTTATAAATAAGAGTAAGGAGGCTCTCTAGCGGATTAGTAAGCGCTACCTCGTCTATTAAGGCTATAGCTATAGTAGCTTAAGGTACTAGTAGGCTAAGGCCTATAGTACTAGTATAAAGCTAATAAGCTATAGAAAAGATATAGTAACGTATAGAATACCGCTTAACTAAATAGTTAGTTAATAGAAGAACTAATCTCTATAGTTCGTTAAGCGCTTATAACGAGTAAAATAGACGCCGGTACGTTACGTAGGCTAGGGCTTCTAGCCTTAGCCTTATATCTAGTTATCTTTATAACTACCTCTCCTTCTAAGAGGCGCTACCTTAGTAGCTAGAAATATATTAGCTAAGTAATATTAATAAAAGAAATTTAGTCTATATTTTCGATTTTTAATTAGAGGTTTAGAAGTACGGTAGTTTAGTAGTATAGTAGTTAGGCGCTAGCGCTATATATACGTAGTCTATATATTCTTTCCCTATTAGGCGTTAGGAATTTAGTTACTCGTAATAACCCGGTATAGCTAGCGGAATACTAGTATTCCGCTAGCGTTACCTTTATTTTGTAACTTAAAATAATTAATTTAAGTTCTTTACCTAAACTATAAACGCTAATAGGTAACTAATAAAGTATCTCCCTCCTAGTAGCCGTACTACTAGCTCCTCGCTATAGTACTACTACCTCTATACTACCTCCTCTTTTCCTTACTACTATAGCGCTAGCGCTTACGCCGCGCTACCGCCCTATAATCGTAGCGCTATCTTCTTCTTTCTTAAGATCTCCTACCTCTACGCTAGCGCTACGTATAATAGCTATACTACCTACTACCCTACGCGCTAAGCGCTATACTAATATTACCTTAGCGAAGCCGCCCCTATACTATTTCCGTTATACGCGCTACTTAGACAACCCTAGTAGTAAGTATCCTTCTTAGTATAGTTACGCCTTTAGCGTATAGTTACTAACTAAAGTACTAGACTATAGAGCCTATAATAGCGTAATAGGTAGCGTACTAAAGAAGCGCTACGCCTACTACGCGTAGAATAATAAGGCGTATATCGCTATTAAAGAGCCGGAGCTAGTAGCGCTACTTAGTAAGGCGCTTTACGCTAAAGTAAAGTAGGAGTAGTATTAGGCCCTTTAGGGCGATACGCTTATAGGGAGCGCGGAGGAGAGGGATATATAGGAGGCGCTAACTACCGCTAAGGCCGCCTTTACTACTACTAATAACGCCCTCCTTACTACTATTAAGTAGGACCCTACGAATATTAATAGTACTACTAGCGGCGAGCCTACGCTATATAAGCGCGGTAAAGGCGTAGCTACTAGTAGAGCTAACGCCTTTATAGAGGCTAGCTTTAAGTACCTCTAGAGCCTTAACTACTCTATATAGGTAATTACGGAGTTCTATTACTTCGTAAGTTTTTCCCCTACTTCGCGCTAGCGCCTTACTAGTCTAACCCTCTTATAGTAAGCGTTAAACTACCCTCGCGCCGTAGCTAATATAAATACTAGCTATAGATAGTTAAGTTATAGGACGGCCTAATACTCGCGTTTTATTAACTCCTCTAAACTAAGTTAGTTATTTTAGTAATAGCGTTTATAGATAGACTTTTAACTTCCTAGACGTTATCTATTACTAAGTTATTATAGGCCTAAGTATCCTATATAGGCTTTTCGAAATAGTCCTAGTTACTATTAAATCTAAGTTCTCTATTATTATAGTTAGAATTATAGTAGAATCGGTATAGAGAAGTTATACTATTATCGAGCTAGCGCCTAAATAGCTAATTACTATTAAATACTAACGGACGGTATAGCTACTATATTTATATACGTTAAATCTATAATATTAAAGCTAGTAGCTAAATAGTAATATAATAATTTATAGTAATTACTAAGCGGCGTATATACTTAGGTTAGTTTTACCCTATTAACCTTAGAGAAAGTTTCCTAGTATTTTAGAGATTAGATTTCTAAAAACCATTCTTAAGAAAGTACTTCTTTTCTTTATAGTCCTAGTAATACCTTTATATTATAGATCTACTTAGAGTAGGTAGTCTTACTCTTAGGGTAACTTCCTTAGCTTTTAATATATTTAATTACTCTATTAAGCGTAAGTCTTCGTTATCGTCGACGACTATAAAGATCGTCTAACGTATATATAGTATTTAAATTCTTCTTCTTTATAGTCGATATATCTAAAGAATAGGAACGATACCAACTTTAACTTATAATCGAATATAACTAGCTTAGTTAACGTTCCTAATAAATCGTATCTTACCTTAAGCCTTAGAACAAACGTAATTAAACTCTATAGCGTTATCGCTTATATTAGTAGGCTTTTAAAAGAGTTTAAAGATCTAAGTAATTATTAGTAAAACGAAATATAACTATACTAAATAATTAATTAATCTATAATAAAGGAAGAGGCTAAGAAAATTAACTTTAGTATCCTAATCTTAGGGTTAGTACTTACTTATAAGAAGAATAGAGAGAAACGTAAGTAATTAAAAAGGCTCTATCGTATTATAGTAAATATATTAAAGGGAGCTAGGAATACTAAAGAAGTTATTACGTATTCTATCTAAGCTTAATAGGTAATAGTTAATAAACTAGCGTTTAAAGTATTACTAAATAAACTTTATAGCTTAATTAAGTATATCTATAAATTAATAAGGAATTACTATAGAAGAGAAATATACGAGACTATAGCTAAGATATACTAAGAAATAGTAGTCGTACGTAACGACCTCTATAAGCTTAAAGATATATTCTAAGTAGTTATTAATATAATAGAAATCTCTATAAGTAGTAGTATTAGTAATATAAGCTAATATAAAGGAAATAATACGACGTTTTAAGACCTTATACTACTTAAGGAAATTAAATATATCTTAAATACAACCTTACTAAGAATTAAAAACGATACTAAGTATAATATCTTAGAAGTCCTAAAGGATATAATTAATATTAGCTAATATAATAGAGTTAAAAATATAGGTAGTATACTCGACTTCTATTAACCTCGTAGTATACTAGCTAAGGAAGAAAAGGACTATAAAGTCTAAGTTAAGTAAAAAGAGGTAGAGAACGTAAATTCTAGATCTAAGACGAATAGGGAATCTATATTATAGATAGTAACTCTTACGTAAATACTTTCTATTAAGAAACCGTAATACCTCTTCTTACTAACCTATATTAGATATATAGATAACTACTAAGGTTAGAATTAGATAAGCTAGATTTTCGAAATACTTTAAGACTCGTATAATACGAGTCTACTTAAGACCCTTTATAGTATATTAGGGGTTAGAGCTTATAAACTAACTTTAGTATAATAGGTCTCTCTTACTTCGAACCTTACCTTATTACTATTATATTTCTATATAGCGGATTAGCTCTATAAAGGCGTTTATAGTAGGAATATCGTTTTCTACTATAAAGAGGAGAAGTCTAATTTCGAAAAGCCTATCTTATTAGGATTTAAATACTTAAGGCCTTAATATAATAAAACGGCTTCTTAAAGCCTTAACCCTAAATAGAATATTTATTAGTAACTAAGTATTTAAAATAAGATCTTAAGGGCTAGAAATTCCTAGAAAATATATTATATCTATAGTCTTAGCCTACTACTCCTTAAGATCGCCTACTAGTAGCTATTAAATAAATTACTATCTCTAAAGTAGTAGCTATTACTATCTACTTAAGATTATAGAATCCGGGGCTAGCTTCTATAGGAAGAACCCCTTCTACTATTTAAGTATAAAAATCTTTTAGTTAAGTTACGTAGTATTATTAGAGATAAGTATTAGGAGGTAACTAAATACTATATTATAGCTTATAGGTAATATAGTATACGTTTATAGGAAGAGTCTAATTAGTTATATCTAAAGATTAAATTCGCGCTTTAAGCTTCGTTTACTAAGCGCGTCGTTAAAAGACTTAAAACTATTTCTATATAGTTATTTACTAAGTTAGGATTAGAAAGCTCCTATTAGAAGTATATAGTTACTTTTCTTAAGATCGTCTCGTCTATTATAATTTAGATATTTAAGGATAACTTTTTTTTATATATATTATAGCTTACTAGTTCGTTAGACTAAACCCTATAACTATATAGTATTATAGTATAATTATAGCGTAATATATAATTTCGAAATAACTATCGATAAGGTAGTAGTACTTCTAGTAGCCTTTTAGTATCTCCTCTATTTAACGTTAACTACTCTATTTAGAATAGGTCTTTAAAAGCGCTTAAATAATAGTATAGTACCTTCTAGCTATAAAATAAAGCGCTATCTATCTATTAATATTCTTAGTAAATACGTCTATATAGGCGTCTAGTAGTATTACGATAATACTTTTATAGCCCTATACTACTACTCTATATAGTATCGTCTAGTTATTTTTATCTTTAGTATTAATATTTACGTAGTTCTTTAAAAGCTATTAAACTATATCTATAGACCTATTACGTACTATATACTAAAGCGCTATCTATTTAACGGAGTTAAGAGTATTTATATATATACTAGTATCTAGTAAGGCCTTTATAATTAGAGGTAACCTACGTACTACGGCGTAGTAAATTACTTTTAAGGTTCCTAGTTCTATACCTTATTTTAGTAGGGTTCTATATACTTAAATAAGCTTCTTAATCTTAATAGGAGCTAGATATACTAAAATTTAGCGACATCCTTCCTAATCGGGCACTAGCGCCGTCTAAGGGTCCTCCCGTACAATATAGCCTAATCGGAAGTAAGTAATTCTATACCGAGCTTAACCCTTACTTTTAAGCTTATACTCTATCTTAATAATACTAACTTTACTACTATAGCGTATTACTACTATAGATACTAACGATATTAGTATACTTACATCCGTACTAGCGACCTCTTAGCTCGAAGTTCCGATATAATATTAACGCGTTAGCGCCTTTAGAAACCTACGTAACGAGCCCTTAACTAAGCTACCTCTAACTATTATAGGTTACGAATACGTAGACTAGTACCGACTTTATAGCTATATCGTACCTAACGACGACTTTAAGGCCGATAGCGCGATATATAAGAAGTATAGTAAGGACTTCCTAGAAGGCTAGCGGCTCTAGTAGAAGGCTACTAGCGAGTACTACTAGCTCTACTAGCGGTATTACCTTACGAAGCGCCTATCTAGCTTTAAGCTATAGGTATTTAAGAGCGACGTTACGAGCGGTACTATTATATACCTTAAGACTATATACCGCGTCGATAAATATAGTAATCTAATACGGAAGAGAGGATAGCTTACTACCGATAGCTAGAAGAATAATAGAGCTATAGAGGCTAACGCTATAAGTAATATTACTACTACTAGCTAGAATTACAATATATTTAAGGGATTACTATATAGCTAGCTTATTAGCGACAACGTAGCCTTTAATTAACTATAGAGTAAGGAACTAAGAGTACTACTTATCTACCTTAATCCTTACTACGAACGCTAGATTCTAGACTAGACGACTACTAGCTAGATAATTAATCTAATTTATAATTAATCGCTTAGTTTAGTAACCGATAACCTAGCCTTAGTAGTTACCTATATTAACTTCTTATTCGATCTATAGACGTCCGGTAATAAGCTCGCTCTACTCGGCCTATACGCTTATTATATTAACGCTACTAGTACGCTAGTAACTATACTACTAGTACTTCCGAAGTAGTCCGGTCGTTATACTAGAGCTAATATTATAGATACCTTAGCTAATATTATTACTTACTTCGACCTATAGTAGAAGCTCGGTTAGTTTACTACCGATAACGCTTTAAATAATAGTACCTATATATAACGGCTAGCTAAGGAATTTAGCTTCTCGTATAACGAGCGATAGGTCTACTACTACGGCTATATCTTTAACCTTATTAGCTAAGTAGCGCTCTTTAGTTACGATAAGGAGGTATTTAGTACTAATATTAACTAGATAGAGCTTAAAGAATAATAGCTATTACTATAGCGTCGTAAAGGTCTAATTAGTAAGCTTTATAACGTTATCTACTAGATATTAAAGTTACCTTAGCGGTTAGAGCGCTTTAAATAATACTAATTAAAGCTAATTATACCTATTAAGCTAGACGATAAGAAGGATATCTACGAGCTCGTTACTAACGTTATAACGAGGTAGAATAGCTTCTACGATACCGCTAATCGAGCTCTATATCTATAGGTAGCAATTAACGTAATTATAGACGATAAACGAGCTAAATATAATACTAAGGTCGCTAGGTCTAGAAGAACTTTAGTAAAGGTAGCGCTAAAACGCCCTACTATCCTCGATAATATACTCTTAACTAATAACTAGTCCGTTATTAGCTTATATCGAGCGCTCCTAAAGCCTCTTAAAGACGCTATAATAAAGCTTTAAGGTTACGTAGGCGGCAAATTCGGTACGATATAGTAAGTCCTCCCTATCTTTAAAGACCTCCTTAAGTACTTCGAGGAATAGGCTAAGGAGTACCCTATTATAAGCTACTAGTAAACCGATACTTACTTAGAGCCTAAGGACGAGCTAACGGAGTAAGTAGTACTACTTCTATCTTTACTTAGAGACCTATAGACTACTTTAGAATAGTACTACTTAATTAATATCGACCTCGCTTAGAAGAAGCTTAATTAATACTATTTAAAGCTAGATAATTTACCTATCTACGTCGCTACTATCGTATTATACCCTTATTAGAAGTAGCGTTAGCTTAAATTATACTAGAAGGAGTACCTAGAGTAGCTATCTAAGGCTTAGAGATTATTTATTAAGCTAAGCGATCGATATAGGTATTATAAGCCGAAGACCTAGTTATATTTACCTCTATATAAGCGCCGATAGCTCGAAATACTAGTACCCGACGTTATAAAGGACTAGCTAAGTAGTTGTTACGATCCTATAAGGTAGTAGTATTATATAAGTACTTCTTTAAAGAGTAGGTAGTAGTAGGTATTTAGGTAAGATAACTCGAATATACTATAAATAGTTATAGACCTTTTAGTAAGATTGTAATATAAGTTAAATATAAGTATATCGAAGACATCCTTAGTTCCTATATACTAAATAAGTGTTACTAGCTTACTAGACTCGCGACGAGCTAGTCGAGTAGTACTTACTATCTTACTATCGAGTAGTCGATTAGTATTATATAGCTCCTATATTGTCTCGCTCGCTTAGCGTCGAGATATATACGTACCTATATACCTTTCCTCTAATTACCTATATTCTAGTATCTACCCGTAATACTATCCCCCTTCTAGCTTAGCCGTCTTAGCTAAGCTAGATTATAAAAGGTAAGCGTATACCCTTCTTTCCCTACTATCTATTATATCTCGGTCCTTAATAAATCGTCTTTATCTTATATCTAAAATATAACGACTTAGACGTCCCTTTAAATCTCCCTACGACCGTTACTTCCTATTTAGTTACTACTATACTATTATAGATAGTTCTTTAAGAGTAAAGTACTCTAAGTATATACGCGTTAGGAAACCCTACGTAAACCTTTCCTAGAGTTCCCTTAATAAAACTTAGGAAGATTATTAGAAGAAGGTAGATAATAATAAAGATCTACTAGTAGAGGTTATAGCGCGGTTAATACGGAATAAGAAGATTCTTTACTAGGCTACTAAGCGCGCTAAGAAGAAGGCTTAGTACTTAATATCTATAATAGATACTACTAGAGAGCTAGAGGATCTAGATCCGTAGGAGGACTATCCTACTACGGACGCGATAGTTAGTCTTTTACCTACTATATAGTCTACTCTTAGGTAGCTTAATAATTTTATCGACTTCGGTTCCTCCTTTACTAGTACGGCTCTAGCGGAAGGTTCCTAGTAAGTCGACTAGGTATTAGTTTAGTTCTTCGTAACTACTAGTAGAACTTAGTAAGTATCGTTAACTCTAGTATTCTTTATTTATACTAACTAGGGTTTCTTTAGTAATAGTCTTTAATTATTCCCTAGTAGGTATCTATATAATATAGTAGTTCCTATAAGTTATCTACCTCTAGATATCCTTACTACTTTATAAGGTATTAGTTTCTATCCTAATCCCGTATTTCCTCTACTTTAAAGACGTCGTCCTCCTATAGCTCGAAGTAGAATATAGTTTATAGTAGGATCTCTAAATCGGCTAGTTCTAGTATAGATATATAGAAGACTAGATATACTCTTATATCCCTTAGGAGTTCGAGTTAGTAGTTATTAGGTCCTTTAACCTCGTTGATTAAAAATAGTCTAACCTTTATATAGTCTAATTTCTTCGCTTTTCTCCTAATCTTTAAATTTTTTATAAGGAGGAAGACCTTATCCCCCTCCTTAAGCTAAGGTACCGTTTTTAAATCCTTATACCTTATCCTAGTAAGGCTTTCTTACTAGTATAGTATTCTAGCCCTTACTTCTTCGTAGATTTTCTTAAACTACGTTATATCTATAATAGCGTAGTCTACTTCTAGCCCTAGTTATAGCGTTATAAATAGGTTTAGGTCCTTTCCGAAGTTTCTAAAGAATAGAGATATCTTAGTTATTTCTAATATATTATTATTAAGTATAACCTAGGCTAATAGTAGGAGAGCTACCTAGTTATTCTATACGTAGTTAATATAGTATCGTAGATATCCTTCTAGTATTTAGTTCGATTATTTAGTTTATCTATCCGTTTATAGGTAGAAAGCTATTAATAGCTTATACTTTATACCTATAGCTAATACTAGAGTCTTCTAGTATTTTAACGTAAAGAGCTTATCTCTATCCGTAATAAATATCGTAGGAACGCCGTAGTACCGAACGAGCCGATTAAGTACTAGGTAACCTAATTACTTAGTATTAATAGTTTCGTTATATAGTACGAAGTATAAGTACTTCGTTAATTAGTTGACTATTATAAGTATAGAGTCGTACTTATTTCCTATTACTAGATCCTCTAACTTTAGGAGTTTAACGATAAAGTCTATTATTACTTTATCCTATAGTTAGTATAGCGGTTCTCTAAACTAGAGATTCCCGTACTATACGTATCGTAATACCTTATTCTTATTATAGCTTTCGTATTTCTTAATATAGGTAGAAACCTTCTTCCTTATATCTAGGAAGACGAAGTTTCTCCTAATATATTCTATAGTTCGTATAATCCTAGGATGTCCTAGAGCTAGTCCGTCGTAGTAATCCTAAATATACTCCTATTCCTTATCTAGAGGAACCTTAAGTTTCCCGTACTATATAGGGAACTCTTCGTTATTATCTTATAGTACTCGTATAACTACATTAAACTCTTATAGGTTCGTACTAAGCGATCCGTCCTAATTAACCTTTAGTATACGGTGTTATTACGGCTTATATCCTTCTATATAGTCGCTTCGTCTACTAAGTACGTCGGCGCGCCTATTCTCTTTTTTAGGAGTATATACGATTTCGAATTTATATTCTCTAAGTAGCTCTAACTATCGTACTTACCGCTATATAAGAACCTTTATTATCGTAAAGTAGGTTAGGTTCTTATAGTTAGAGTAGATTATTAGTCCTATAGCTCCCTTATAGTATACTCTCTAGTATCGTAATACTACGACGATTATAAGTAGCTCCTTATCGTAAATCTTATAATTTTATTTAGTAGGTATTATCTTTCTCGAGAAGTATACGATTAGATACTAAGTCCCGTCGAACTCTTATATAAGGTATACTCCTATCGCTAGGTCGGAGGCGTCGGTTTCGACCTATATTAGTTTTATTAAGTTAAATATACGTAGCGTTAGCGCTTCGTAGTATACTTTCTTAAGTCGTTCGAATAATTCTTACTAGACCTTACTCTATATAAACTAGATGTCCTTCCGTATAAGGTTCGTAAGTAGTATAGCTAGTTTCGAGTAGTCCTTAACGAACTTCCGGTTATAGTTCGCTAGTCTAAGGAACGATTATATATCCTTAACTATCTTAGGTACTAGCTATTCCTTAATCGAGGTTATCTTCTTAGGGTCGATCTTAATTCTATCGGTTCCTATAATAAAGCTAAGGAAACTAACTTCCTTCTTAAAGAACTCGTACTTCTTAGGTATAGTCTTAAAGGTAGTCGTACTTAGTCGTTC
>JAWDJX010000159.1:0-10643 GCA_033117895.1 Extremus antarcticus | reverse complement strand
GATGTGTTGCAGTATGCGGAGGCGGACGCGTAGGAGGAGGTGGTGGACGAGGTGGAGGTTTAGGAGGAGGAGGAGGACGATGACGACGAATAGGAAGGAAAAGAAGAATGACAGAGGAAAGGTGGCCGGCTCCGGGTATGTGAACTCCACCACGATTGGGGATGCGCGATTAAGCGTAGCTACCTGCGGCCTAGCCAGCCATGCCAGTTCGCACTAGGAGAATATTCCGTGATGCTCAATAGATTGAAGCCATCAGTAAGCACTATTGTCAAGCGCTCTAAGCTGTGATGTGAGAGGCGTGCCTTGTGCGACGACAAGCTGAGCTACCGGACTCGTTGTCACTGTGTTGCCTGGGACTGGCGCGAGGGGCTTTCGGCGCTTCGAGTCGCTTGCGGGTGTGAGAATTGGTGGATCAGGAAGACGCTTGACACCTGCCAGCTGCATGATTGTATGTCTAGAGAGGAGTGACGCACCAAACTGAGGTAATGCTGTGCGATCGTGCATGAGCAAGGAAACCCTTCTGGATTAAAACTTCATGAGGTGACAACAGAGCGCGCCTATCGCGAGGCGCGAACATTCTCGGACATAGCCGGTGGCGCCAGAGGCCTACTGTAAATACGGCGTTATCCGTAGTGCACGGACTTCCTACTTCGACGAACACGGAACTCTTTCGTGAAGACCCGAGTCTGGGTCGCTGCGCCTCAGGCGCGTCCGTCGTCCCTCCAGCATAGACCAGTCATGCCAGGTCCGGAGCGGTCCGGAGCAGTCCGTGCACGTACTCGAAGTGACCTTCGAAGAAGAGTCTGCTCCCCTTTACTCAACCCTTTTCTTCTTGTAGCGAGTCGTCGTTCTTCACACTCTGCCCGCGCGAACGGGTACCATAAAAACCCAGTCGCGTCGAGGAAACACCCAGGACAGGGCAGTGAGCGCACTGTCGCCTGACTCTGGGGGGCTGCTTAAGCGGCTATTGGAACGAGACAGGCGAGGCTATGCGGGAGCTGAGGGCAAGCGAAGGAAACTGCAGTCTGCACGAGATAATACCAAGCATCTTAAGGAACAGGAAGCGTTGGAGAGAGTCCGACAGCGGGACAGAGCCAGGCATCGTATAGAGCAAGCAAGGCTCTACTGGACAGAAGGCTCTACGAATACCTTGGAATGTCCACCTCAAAAAGAGCATGCCTATTTGCGGGTCTTACGATATCTGTATACTGGAGACTACGAGGAAGAGCCTTTGAGCTTGATCACAAATGATGGTACAATTACCAAAAGGTCAAAAATAGCACCCGAGCCTCTTTCGAAACCGGATGAAGCGTCCTGGATTCCCAGTGTAAAAGCTCTTTCAACTCCGGGTTCCAGCTCCCAGACTCGAGACTGATTACTAAGCGTTGGCTGTTAGCGCTCCTTGGGATGTGAAGCGTGTGTCGGTTGTTCCGCATCAGGAAACGGACGCATCCGCGTCCGGAAATGGCCCGCGTCGCGCGGTCCGTGCGCGTGCAGACTGCATTACTTCTGGACCTCGCGTCTTCTTGCTCCGTCTTCCTCCTATCATGCTTCCCATCGGGCTCTATCGCCGCAACGCTTCCCGCCCTCATAGTCGACCCCGGACGAGAGAGCACTCGAGCGCTACACCTCTCACTCCCGCTCGCGGATATGGAATCGCTGCCAGAGCCCCTCGCCGTTTCCGCTTCCACCTACGAGCGACCCTGGACGCGCGGAGTCCGCCAGGATACTGAACGGCCGGCCTCGATCTACCCTCGTGCCACCTACCGCCGTCCAGTACGGTGCCGCAGAGATGCGTGCATTGGCGGCGAGCGCGGACAGGGCTCGAGGTCTCACAAGCCCCGATGAAGAGGAAGGTCATTGGCTGTGACTGCGCAGACTCTGCAACCTGGGCGGATTACCCGAGCCATACCTTTGCGCCCAGCTCGCGTGAATCGAGTTGAATTGCAGGTCGTTCGTAACGTGTTGGGATCGCAGTGCCCACGGGCCGGCGCCTGCCTCATGCGAGCCGTCGAGAGAGCGGCTCACGCTGGCGCAAATGCCTCAAGGAAGCGCACACGACGCCTTCCAAGCACAGGATGGCACAGCCTATCGTCGATCAGCAGCCTCCGGCAAAGCCGACGGTCCTCAACACGGAAATCCATGCATCACACGGGCAGGAAAGGTGGTCGGCGATTGGTTGTCGATGCTCCAATACAGCTCTCCGCGAAGGATCGGCATGAGTCGATTGCAACCCAAACGAGGCGATGCGGGAGAGGCGTAGTTACGGCGCGCATGCTCGCATGTCTCATGACGATGCGCCTGTACCCTCTGCCCTGCTTTCGCGTACGAAGGAGAGACACCATGGCACTTTTCTTGGTACAGCGTCCGCCTCGGCCGGAGAGTGTTGAGATTGGCTTAGCACGGCAATCACGGCTTGCTGAAGATGGGGCTTAGACGGCATGCAGCAGTCCCAGTCTCTAGTGCCTACTCACTGACGATAGGTTCCCGCGGGCTCAACCTGCAGAGATCTCTACGTGTGCGGCTGAGCCTGTCGCTCTGATCTCCACTGGCCCACTAGCGATTGGATATCCAGTGTCTAAACCTCATCCTCTACCGGCGCTGGACACGGCGGCTGCCTTGCGCCATAATCGCGGGCATCGACACTTCTCCGTGGCTTTATAGCCGATGCGCAACCCTCGAGGGTACCAAAATCAATACCTGTGCCCACAAGGCCGCACCTTCTTTAATTGCGCTCCTAGTTGTCAGAGCAGGCGCCATGACGGACAGTCAGAACTTCTCATACCACACCTTTCAAGCCCGCACAACCTGTTTCGAGCCTCCGACGCCGCTCCGAATTCAACAGTTCACCTCAAGCACATACGACAGCCTCAAGAAACGTGAACGGAGTAAGAGTTCACGTCGTGAAAAGAAGCTTCTTGGACAGCGTGTGGTGACGGACAATACATGGCCGGGTACGACGGCGGAATTTCGGCGTTTTCCAGAGCACGCCTGTAGCGAAATGAATAGCTCGGATACGACGGTGCCCTTTGATATTGAGGTCCCATTTGAATGCGACACTACTTTTCAAAGGCATTACAGTACTGGCCACGTGCAAGAGGACCAGACGATCCCAGGTACCACGGCATCAGTCCCACCCGACCCCGCTTCGTCCCTCGCACAGATACAACAGCAAGACATTATTACCCCACTACCAGGATCAATAGTGAAGCTGCCGATTACATCCACCCAAGGCCCTGGGATCCTTGGTGTTAGTCCCCTTCATGCTGGAAACTGGCAGGTGTCAGAAAGCGACAGTGCAGCGGCCACGCAAGAATATGTGGGAGATTTGAACACCAGCCAAGACGTTCCGCAGAGCACAGAAGCCCTCCCTCGGGCATGTGACAACGTCTGCGTCGAATGCCCTGCAAACTTACTATGCGACTTACCACACGCATCTCATCGGGTACCAGGCTCCAGGCCGGATCAAGTTTGGACATGTGCAGATGAAGGTGATCTCATCCACCTCCGTGACACGGCGCAACTAGATTGCAAGTCCATTCAAGCAGATTTCCCGTGGTCGACACCGGCTGCCGTGCGAGAGAAGCACACGCGGCTTCAGACCACTGCAACGCGTCCGGGCCTTGACGTATCAACGGATGCTGGTCACGTTGATTGTAAGCCTGCTCCTAGGAGAGGCACAGACAAGAACCCTGAAAGGAAGACTTCGACCGGCATCCGTAAGCGGAATAAACTCACTCATGTCAAAAATTCGCAGAAACAAGCTCTGCGACCCAGGCCGGGAAAGTCGAGGTCCAAAATGGCCTCAAAACCAACATGTGCACGAGAAGCAGTACGAACCTCTCGCTCTGGTCGGCCCATACGACACCCCTTCCAAAATCGACCGGACGAGGGCTACTTGTCATGAATATATTTCGAACGTCCTACGTCGTTGGATTCTTCGTACCGTCCTTAAAGAACTCCTTCAAATCAGAATTTCCTCTCGCGTTACCACATCATCTCATCTCCTGTGTTGGCGTTCCTCCGCCTCTATGTGTTGTGCGACACAATCGACCACCTTTGTCTGCGCCGCTGCTGACGTTTCGCCGCGGCGGCGCAGCATTCTGGTGGGACATGCAGCGGGATAGCTTCGTCGGCTCCGTCGCACCTGCGCCAATACTTCCTTCCCTCTCAACGTCACGAGCCCTCTCTTACCTGTTTCCACTAGGCAGCAGCGGGATTGAGGATGGCAGTGCAAGGTTGCGCGCTGACGTGTAGCCGGATCGCACGCCGAAGCCCGAGGGGAGCTTTATCTGAGGCGTTTCGCATCACGGAGGAGCACCAGCCCGTCATCCTGCGATCTGGATGCGAGAGCTGGAGAGCCTCAATAGCATATCTGTGACGAGTCAAACGGAGTGAGGAGAGGTACGACTAGCCACTTGCATGCCAGTCTGGAGTCTCTACAGTCAGAGAGCGCTGCCGCTAATAGATTCAGATGGGCGAAGCTTCAATCTGCCTTGCCGTGTTACTTCCCATTGTTCCGGTAGCCATTCCAGCCAAGAGCCCTTGATAATCTTCGTTAACGCATCGGCAGTAACGAGCCACTTGAGGTTGAATTTGCAACGAGATACCCCAACGACTATACAAAACGTGCTGCTTCTTGAAAGAACTGTATACATTATCCAAGATAACAGCGCATGCAACTGCGCATCGACGCAAGCTCCCCTTCAGCGGACTGATACCGTACTCCTTTCCTCGCAGTCCGCTCTCTGATGCCGTTGCTGTTCATCGACGCAAGAGCGGGTCTTGAGACCGACGTTGAGCGCTCAAAGTCGATTACCATCAGGCTCATGGATGCCATGTCAAAGATCATATTCCGAGGTTCTGCATCATTGTGCCGGACGTTATGTCGATGGATCGCCTCCAACGCCGTTTCCGCAAGCTTAGGGAAGTGAGTCCGAAAAGGTCTGTTCAATGGAGCTGACAGCGGCCTCCCACCCCAGCTCATGAGAAGCAGATGCGACAACCGAGCTCCGCTGTAGTGGTAGACATGCTTCAACTCTAGTAGTCGAAGACACACGGGGACATGCGTTCCTTGCACGCTACGCAGTCGCCGATATATCTGCCGCTCGTTACGAAGATGATCGAGGTTGTGCTCCTCACTTCCCTTCGCAACGAAAGTGTATCCTTGAGCTGGCAGACAGAGCTTGAGGAGTCCACCGCGGGATCCATGAATGTTCAACGGGAGACAGCTGGCACTGGCACCTGTGTCGACCAGGAGCTGGTGCTTCACCGACTGCAAGAACTCTTTCTTTCCCGGGTGTCTTGATCCATGGAGCCGGCGGTTCGGGCACGCAACGTCCAAATCACCACCTTTCGCCAATCCCAGGAGACACTTGTGCGTACAGTAAGGCTTATCCTTGATGCTGCTTTGCCTGACAGGGTCGGGTCCTTGCGTAGCATTCCCACGCTTACTCAACGCTTGTTGTCCGCTCTTGCGCGTGACGCTTCTTGTTTGGATTCGACGGTACTGTCGTTCGGAAGGGCTCTCTGGCGTTCTTCGACCGTCTTCATCACTGCCGCTGCCGTTATCTCGTACAGAGTAGGGATCCTCATAGGGTCGACACTGTACCCGCGTCAAGATGGGAGATCTCGTATGGCTAATGTAGCGGGATGGAAGGTATTCGCTCTTGCTCACATTCGTACGGATGGATTCCGGCATCGCACGAAGAATGCTCTGAAGATCGACTTTCCACGGACTGAGGCGGTCTCTCCGCTGATGCCAATCCTGCGTGGGCCCAGCTTCTCCGGCAGCTTGGTTGATGAATGCGAACACCTGCGCGACAGCCGTCTGGTGTAGACGTCGTGGATCCTCTGCACTAACGTCGAGGCTCGGGATGCGAACCCTGAAGTACACTTCACTGGGATCGTCGCCAATGCGCAAAAAAACATATGCCTGACCAGTGGAGAGGTAGCCGTACCGCGTCCCTTGAGTGACCATGTAGGAGAACAGCTGCGTCAACGTGGCCGCCATAACATACCGGCACCACCAATACTCTTCCTGTGCCGCATCCAAAGGTTCGTCAACCTGGCTGATGACATCTTCATACGTCTGAATGCCTTGCTTCAGCCCGACAGAGATCGTGTGAATGCTGAGCTTGTGCGGCGGCTTGTATTCGATAGCGACCGACGGTCTACGTGAGCCGTCGTCCTCGGACTGCAGGACGCAGAATTGATCCGCGGTGCCACGATGTCGATACGGTGACTGTTGCCTCTGGGACCGCTTCGCGTTCTGTTGTAATCGGAGATCCTGCATCGTCCGTGCCAATTCCATATTGCCTTCGTCGCCCAAGTTTGTGTGGTCTTGGAAATGGATCTCGCTGTCTAGACCAAGCTCTTGCCTTACACGCACGTCTTCGCGGGCTCGTCGAAGAAGGTCACCCACCATGTTCTCCATTGTTGCCGCTTCGAACCGGCGGAGACCTGGCTCTGAGGAGATCGCACGCAGCCGGTCGCGCTCATACGAGAAGATGTCTTTCGAAGGGAACCACCGTCGAGTTGCAAACTCGGAGCTCTCTTCAATGCAAGCCCACACGGCGGCCTGTGAGGCGTGGAAGTCCAGCCATGGGAGGATACGTTTGGGTAGGACCCCGACCTCATTAAGTAATGTATATGACATTTCTAGAGTCCCATCTTCGACGCTCGTGGAGAGCGTCGATAGTTCAATGCGCTTACATCACCAGCATGCTCAAAGTCTTCTTGTTGCTATCCGCGAGAACGTGTGCTTCTAATGTCAAGCTACTTGGTAGAGTACAATTTTCTCCATATATATGACCACCCTCGACCTACTCTGGAGTACTGCCACCTCTTCCCCGCAATGGCTCAACCCTCGAGACGTATACAAACCTTGGTGTTCCTTCGGCAGTTGTTCCGTTCCTGCATGCGAGAGGCCTCGGACCGGTTTCGGCCGATGATGGACCTCCGATCTTGAAAATACGGCTGCCTAGTCGTCGTCGCACGGCTATTCCAAATTCAATACCGTCACTTTTCTATGCGGGTCAACTACTTGGTAAAGCTACTTCTCCTTGAGAAATTATAATAGCTCTTGTTTTCACGACTCACAGCATGAAGGCGAGGATGCAAATATGATCAGCATCCACGTATCCGAAGACGCCGCCAGAGCGTATGCCCTCAACTTTACCATCCTTATTTGTCGACTTCTCCAGGTACGTCACCAAAAGCAGACCATGAAGACAGCTGCTAATAAGTCCTCCGCAGATTGGGTTTGGAGTGGTCACGTTTTCGATGTCCATCTACCTGTCGACGCTGGAAAGACCCAATCCCTTCAAGACAAGCTGGAAACTGCCATACGTACCAGCCGACCCATACCTCATGACAGCGGCAATCTTCAGCAGCGCTGCAATCTTCATCTTCGCAGGGCTCGAGACATTCCTCGCCTTCATTTCATCTAGACACCATCACTGGCGCCAAACTTTGATTCACGATGTCTTCATCCTGTTCGGCGCGGCTTCGGCTACTGGGGTAGGTCGTCGCAGTGCGGTAGCACATTGCTATATCTTGCCCTAAGCTTCATCGCAGGTTCTCACAGTAGCAGCGCGCAAGTTCCGGTGGTACCACATAGCCTCATGGCAATGCCCGATTGCTTTCAGCGCCTGCTGCATACTCCTGACGCTCCCATCCATGCTCCAGACAATACAACGATGCAATCGAGAGCTATTTATCCACCCAATCGACGGCCAAAAAGACCGCGGTCAGCGATTGTCGAGAGTCGGCCAGACGAAAGAGGAGAACGATTTCAGTCCTGGGGACAACACCTCAAGGGCAGAAAGCGCATATTACCGCGACGCCGAAAGTGTGCATGAGACCAACCCATTGCGAAGTCCGAGTAGGCAACTACACGTCAACAAGACTGCTTCCTCGCGATCCATCTTCATCGCCGAGAATGCTGGGCAGCCCAATGCCAACAACGCTGCTTCCTCACGAGCCTTATCTATCGCCGAGACCACCGCGCATTGGAGCGGCATATCTGGCCCCATGACATTGGCGCCCCCTAGTTTTTGGTCCTCAGGAACGCAGTACGTCCCGCCTTATGGCAGCGCGCGAGCGACGAGCCCGCCCACGCACGATTGCCAACGATGTCGAGGTGGCATGGTGTTGTATCAAATGCAGAGTTTGGACGATCATCCTGCTTTCGTCCCGTTAAGGTGTGATCAGATGTCAAGCCTTTCATTAGCATGAGTTGCGGAAATTTTTTCCAGCCATAGCAATCATACGATAAAGCACTACTGCGTTAAGCCAGGTTCGTGTCGGTGCTTTCATGCTGCAACGCCTACGACTATAGTGAGCTGTCTTTTAAGGAGCTCTGTGCTAGCAAAGCTAGCGAGGCTCAAGATCGAAGAGTCTGAGCCCGACGGTCAGTGCACCATTGCGAGAAAGAAGGCTTCACACGCTTCACAAATACATGCGCAGCTACCACGAGTCGAAGTCGAATAGGTCCTACTGAACCGATTCTTCGCGTAGTACGGCATAGGATACTTGCTCCTCATCTCCGTGCCTACTACTGTCGTTTGTTATCGTTACACACCAATCACGAGCGGCCGCGTGCCCACCAGTTCATCTCGGTCTTGCTGCACAGTTGCTGCACCTGCTCTGCTCGGATCTCGGCCGTCAGGCGACTTGGCAGCACGCTGCTTGACACGGTATCAGTAAAGAAGTTTGTTATAGGGTTGACGCCGCTGGGTAGGTTTGCTCCGAAAAGTATACGCTAGGTGGAGTCCTCTAGAAGACCTCCCGATCTCTATAACTCGGCATAGGGAGTCGACGCGTATAGAGCTAGCTTGTGGGTTATACTCCGTAGTACTAGGCGTGTAACTTCGTAAGGCTAGTAGTAGTAGTACTATCTTCAGAAGTTTGCAGTATATACGGTATTTAGTACAGAAAGCTATCTTCGGCTATTCTCCGACTCCCTTAGGCCTAGACCTAAGTTATAACTTCCTAGGCTTCTTCTTCTTAGGTAGTAGCTTTACGTTATTGCTAGATCTTACTTGTAGCTTATTAGGCTTCCTCTTAAGAGTCTCTCTACTCTTCTCTTTACTAGCTTCTTTATCGTCTAACTTAGGAGGTATAGGTTCGGAGGCTATATCTCTCTTAATAGCCTAATTAAGCTTCTTAGCTTCCTTTATAGCTACTATATACTTATCTTCCTCTATTATCTTAGCCTTCTACCCCTCTCCCCCTTTATTACTAATCTTTATAAACGGCCTATATATTATACTAACTCTAGAGCTAACTAGGCCTCCGACTAAGAGAGTCGGTATAGAGACTAACCTAATTTTTAAGGTCCTAACTAGTCTACCTAATCCTAAAGTAACTCCGGGTCTAATACTACCGCCGGCTATTACCCCCTAAAAGGCCTTACTCTATAATACCTTAGTATATTTACTTTGTTTAAAGGCTTCGACCTCTTTATCGTAAGCTTCTTTAAGAAGCCTTATACGCTCCTACGGATTAAAAGCTTTCTTTACCTTCTCTTTTAGGTTAGCTACTACTTACTATACCGTAACGACTTTTTACGCTACTATAATAGACTTCTACAACTTTTCTTCGTCTAGCTTACTTTATTACTTACCCTTCGGCGTTACCTATTCCGTCGTAGTAGGTATAGCGATATACTTAAAGCTACTAAGCTTAACTTTGTACTTAGATATCTATATAGATATATAACGGGCCGACGTAAGATTGTAACTACTAATAGACTATACTATATTAGAAACGTTATCTACTAACTTTCTTATAAATTAAAGCTATTATTTGTAATAGCGAACATATATTCTATAAGGAGGTATTACCCGGTAACGTCCGTAAAGGGCGGCTAGTCTCCGATTCTTTAGCTTAACCTCTACCTATCTTGCCTAGTACGAGATATCTACTTACTATATCTATCGCAAATAGGTATAACGTAGGCCGGCGTAGGAATAGGACTAGTTACGCGTAGCGGGTAATCGAATCCTCGTCGTACGCTTAATACGCCTAAAATTTCGTTAGCGCTACTAATTATTCCGTTTAGGGTATATAGCGTACTATACTAAAGTCTTTAAATACTCTTTATAGTCTCGCTATAGACTTCCCGGCACGTAATCTTACTATAGGAGATATAGGCGTCTCGGCGACTTTCGCCTATACTATTAGGTCTTTGTTGAATTCCTTAATATCCTCCTAAGTACCGTTAGTAGTGTCGCGGGGGATCGTGGCTTCCGAAACAGTTATCGATAATTTGTAAGTCCGCGAAGGCAAGGTAATTATGGCGGTTAGTTAACGTTAGGGCATTTCCTGTTAATAGATCGTAACTCGATGAAGTAATTGTGCGAGTTACATGCTTGTCTAAGTGGCCTAATGACAATGTGGCTAGCCGTAGGGCCGAGAATTTTACTAACACGCAATTTCGTCACCGTATAGCAACGCTATTCTTAACATGTGCAACTCTGGATGTGTGCACTTGTTTAGTCAAACTCCTGCAATACAACTATAATTCCTTAAAGAAGTCATTACCTGATCCTTGAGCTATAGTAGCCAGACCATTGCCGTTAAACTATCACCACCTCACAACCTTCCCATTGCCGTTCTCATACACATGAGCTGATGCC
>JAWDJX010000158.1:0-19445 GCA_033117895.1 Extremus antarcticus | reverse complement strand
AGTCTCTACCTCTATCTCTCTCTAAGCCTTTCTATATCTAGCTTAATCCGTCGTCTATTATTCTCTAATAATCGACGATCTATCTTATATCGCTCTCTAGATTCGTCTTCCGTTTCGTTCGGATCTACTAGTAGCTCTTAATTAATTATTTGTAGTAGGCTTATAGTAGTCGAGGAACTAGCCGTCTAAGTAGTACGATAACTAGTCGTCGTACTACTTAACCTCCTCGATAATATACTAGTACGAGTACTTCTACGTAAGGACTATCGTAATATAGACTATCTACTAGTCTATATACGACTAGAAGGATAAATATAATTAAATACTACGTCGTTATTATTGTTCGGCTACTATAGCTAGTCTTATTACTATTATCGCTTTCGAGCTATATTTATCTATTAATTATATTAAAGTATAAGGATTAGTACTAGGACTAGTCTTACTCTTCCTTCCTAAATCCCGTTTAACTCGTACTACGATATTTATAGCTCGGTCTTTACTTCGTATACTATATATATAGAAATTCGAATACTAGTTAACGTCCTATAGATCTAAGAGAGTAGTACTATACTAGTAAGTAGAGTAGCTCGGGTACTAGTCCGAGTACTAACCTTTAGATTGCTAGTAAGATATCCTACGATATCCCTATTAAGTAGCTCTTTTAATACGTTTACTCTACTATATTTATATAGTTCGTAATCTAGCTCCGAGTTATAAGTAAAATCTTCGAATATATAGTATTTAGACTAGTAGTAATAGTAGGATATTCCTTATACGTATACTAGCCTTTATACTACTCCTCGTAAGCTACTCTAGTTAGTAGTATTAGGACTAGTAGACGTACTAGTATACGTACTAGCTCTAATCTCTCTAAGGATATCGTAGTACGACTCCTCGGACTAAGTATCTATAATTAATATTATATATCTACTAGGCCTAGACGACGGAAAGGCTAGACCTAATACTTACTCGATAGATCGTCGTAAGTAAATCCTATAGGCGATATAGACCCGAGTAATATACTAGTCCTACGAACGTCTTAATAGATCGATACTAGAGAGATAATACCCGAGACCTATATACTAATTAGTAGACTACCTATAATACTAGTAGTAATACTAGTAGTAGTAGTAGTAGTAGTAGTAGTAGTAGTAGTAAACCTTTTAGCTATCCTACGCCTATATCTATTATAACTACGCTAAACCCTTTCTCTTTATATAGATACCTCTATTATACTAGTAGACCTATCCGCTAGTATACTAGAGCGAAGATCCGCTTAAATATAAGCTAATATACTTTAGAGCTTTCTCCTACGATATAGGCTTAAGTAAAGGTTATAACTAAGAATATTAGCTAGTATAGCGACTAGTATATAAGCTAGTAGATATACTAGTACTACTCTCTCGTAGTAAGTATACGATAGTAACCTTATATAGACTACCCTTTTAGATTCGCTTAAAAGATATATCTACCTAGAAGGACTACTAAGCTAGAAGAATAGCTACTTACTCGCGGTAGAAGTAAATAATTATTAGCCCTTAGTTATCGTCCTAGAGACCCTAGATATATTACTTTAGAACGATTAGCCTCTATACTAGTCCTAGTAGTAGTACGTATACTAATACTATACCTTCTCTAGTTTCTACTACTACTAATCGAATTCGAACTAGATACTAGTAAGGTATAAGCTATAGGGAAATAGCGTAAGCTTTACGAATAATATTATAGCTCGAATCCTATCCTTCTTCGTAAAAGTAACGTATAAGTCCTTAATAGACTTAATACTCTTTACCTTTAGGAATTCCTTAAGGAAGGTACTTTATAAGAAGAATACTATACTAGTTAGCGGACTAGTTAGGAAGCTAGTACTCGGACTAGTACCTCTTATAGTTCCTAAATAAGTCGCTATCTATATAACGCTTTATAGTTTAGCGACTAGGTCTAAAGGACTTCGAGTTAGCGGCGGTAGTAGGTAGTTATAGATTCTATAAGAGGTCTATAAGATATAAGGTAATATTATACCTATATCCTTTAGAATAATATAATTAAATTCGACCTTATATAGAATCGTAACGAGAGCCGCCTTACTAGAAGGATAGAGAGTAGCTACGATACTAGTATTAGTACTAGCTCTTATACTAGTAGCTATAATAGTCTATAGACTATAATACTTTAACCTTATACCTATTACTTCGTAAACTAAATAATTTATAGGCTAGGCTTCGTTCCTTAGGCTTATTAATAGCTCGCTAAGTAGATTAAGGTCTATCTAGTAGTTTAGTAGAAAGGACTTAAAGAAGTATACTTCCTACGGAAAGGCGTTATAGTTAATATAGGATACGAAGTAGGAGTAGTTACTATCTAGGCCCTAGTACTAGTATTAGTACTAGTACGTATATTAGTATAGGATATTATATAGTATTCCTATACTTTATAGTACTACCTTAACTAAACTACTTTATAATTATCCCTTATTAGCCGATAGAGTATCTAATACTAGAAACGGCTATCGATAGTACGAGCTTAACTAGTAAACGTATTAGTAGTTAGCGTACTTTAGCTACTAGTAGATAGGTACTAACCTAAGAGCGTTCTATCGAAGGATATTTAGCTTAGTTATATTAAATTATAGTCGATTCTATAGTATCTATATCTACTACTCCTTAGTAACTAACTAATACGGTTATATAGTAAGTTTATAAGGTATTAAGTAGTAGCTTTTAATACCCGAATATTACTATCGATACCGTATCGCTTAGATATTTCTAAGGAATTAGTATCTCGTTAATTTAGGCGGATATTTCTTAAACTTAGTATATTATACCTATAATAGTTATTAGCCTAGTCCGTATACTAGTCTAAATACTAGTTAAGGTACTAACCGTAATCTCTTTCTCGTCGAATACTTAATTAGCGTCTTAACTACCTAAGTTAATATAGTAGGTATAACCCTCTAGATAGGTACAAGGATATTATAGAAGTATAAGGGAGTACTCTAGATATCGTATTATTAGTAGGTTACGGCTTCTAGTAGATAATATAGTAAGGGATATAGGCTTCGAATTAGTTAATATACTAGTTATATAGCTAGTCCTCGGACTAGTTCGCGTTTTACCTCTACTTCTAGTATTTCGTCTATTAGAGTTACGAGATACTAAGGGACTTTATAATAAAAGCCGGATTAGTTCTCTATATAGAGGCGTTCTTAGGGAAGCTAGTATAAGTAGTCGTTATATAGCTAGTATTAGTACTAGTTATAGTAGCTCTTATCTTTATAAAAGAAAGAGATATAGTAGAGTATTCTATCTAACTAAGGATATATTTATCTAACTATACTAAGACGGGTAGTAGTAACGCGGGCCGTTATTATAGTTAGCTAAGGTTTTCTAATAGTTAGATAACCCGTACCTATAGCGTAAACGTATAAGCCTATAAGGGTAGCTCTACTTATCGAGATATTAGATCTAATACTTAGGTAACTATCCTATTCGTAAGGTACTACTAGGATCTAGTAGCTTACTACTAGGCGGATCCGAGACTTAAAGACTCTATCTTATTATTAGAACTCTTTATTACGGGTAATTACGAATAATACTAATAAGAAGCAAAGTATTACCTTCTACTACTACGTAGCTACGTTCTAGGATCTCTACGATAATCCGGATAGCTAAGAGTCTAGAGATTAAAAGGCCGCTAAGTACTCTCTCGTTAGCCTCGCGTATAGTACGATAGTATCCTCTATCTAGTACTCTTTTATTCGAAGTATACTAGGCTCTATCGTACTTACTCGACTCGTCTTATAAGGATATAGAATTAATATTATTACTCTTAGCGTAACGGTAGTACCTAGTAGAGTACTTCTAGATATCTAAGTAGTAACGATATTTAATCCTTACTATCGTAAAGACTTCTACCTCTACCTTCCGACGAACTTTTAGACCTTACCTCGATTCGTATTTAGAACGCTGAACTCTTTACCTATATCGTTAATTAATACTAGTATAACTAAGGATAGGAGTATATATATACTCTCCTCGATCCTATAGAGGGAGGTTACGCTTAGCTATCTTCTTTAGTACGTATATCGCGTCTCGTTAGTATTAGCGACAACTCTCTACTATATATTAATAAAGAGAACTATTAGGTAGTATACGAAGGGCTATTAGAGGCTACGGTAGTATATTTTTACTAAGATCCGGGTATTACGATCCTATAAGGTAGTCTTACGTAATTAAGAGTAATCGGTATTCTTTAGAGAGTTAGAGAGCGGTAGAATAAAGGTAAGGATAATAACTTAAGTCTATAAATAGTTATAGACCTTTTAGTAAGATTAAAATATAAGTTAAATATACGAGATAGTAAGTATCTCGAGTATTCCTATATACTTCGTTATACTCGCTCTACTCGTAGGTAAGCGTTTAAGTCTCGACTTACTCGTAGTCGAGTAGTCGAGTAACTACTAAGGTAGTATACTATACCTCGTATAACTAATAAGAGGTAATATTAGTATACTTCTTAGCTATATCTATAATACTTTTACTTAATTAAAGGCTATCTTAAACTTATCTAAACGTATTATAAATCTTCCTAGCTATCTCTTACCTACTAACTCTTTACTATATAAGGCTAGTAGTTTATCTACTATATCTACTACTTTATATAGGTAAGGCGTAAATTCTTACGAATCGAAGTTAAGAATATATTAGATAATCGTCTACTCTTTAGTCGTAGTAAGCTTATAAGAGTTAGGTTATATATTAAGTTAAAATATAATTCTATAAAGCTAATTAGAGAGCCTCTAATATTTAATATTAAAGGCGGTAGTAGCGCGTTAGAGAGTATCGAATTAACTAAATTTAAAAGCCTAGAGAGTAAGATTAATTCTACCTTCTTATTTAATACGATATTATATTACCTCGTAGAGGCATCTTATATTAAAGATAAGTTAGTCGTACTAAGGTAAAAGTAGCCGCTTTAGTAGTATAGCCGCCTTACTAATACGATACGTTAGCGAGGGTATTTAAAACGAATTAAGCTAACGAGACGCGGGAGCCGGACTAAATAGCTAGCGTAAGCCTTCTTGTATTACTTCTCTAGTATTAGATAATAATTAATAAACTTAGGTAATTAACTAGGTACTTTAGTAGAGAGTTAACGTTATTAGTATTTTAGCTAGATTTTCAAGAGACAATCCTCGACTTCGCGACGCTACATATAGAGCAAATACTAAACGAGTGCTAATATTTGCTATCGTATTAAAAATCCGATATGTTTCTTCTGTATGCTTCCTTTCGTTCCAGCAACCAACGATTCATGGACGCTGATATTCTTGCTCTTGCTTCAAGCCGACGTCCTTTCTCGTCGCCTGCTAGACAGACGTCATAGAGATGTTACGTCCGGCGAATGAAAATGATCCATCGAAATTAGACAGAGTACGCTTCGTCTCTGCGATAGGCAGAATATTTCTAACTTGACAAGATTTCGCTCGGAATACAATCTTCCCGTCACTACAGCATTGCTCTCCATACTATCACCTCATCTAAACACAGTGATAGTCTACTTCATGTGGCAGGCCCGACGTAAGAAGGGCGTCCTGGATTAGTGCGGCGCATGTTTGTCCTGTCCACGTTATTGGCTCTGTCCGGTTCCTGTCCAGACATCTGATTGTTTGTCCAGTTGTCCGGTTGTCCAGCTACATATCCGGTTCTACGTTGACGTCATCAAGTGCCTGTTGTTCCCCCTCCCCTAGCTCGTCCATCTCATCTTCAAATCGCTTACTCACGACACCAGCTCGTTGCCAGTGTTTTAAACACTCCAATTGCTCAATCACCTTCGCGGATAAGCTAGCTCTTGTCCAGGGAATGGTTCGCCGCGCACCACTGAACACACGCTCTGATTCAGCGCTCATTGCCTAGCAACTAAGTATGTCTATCGCCATAACGGATAGCTGGGGATACGAGCGTCGTTGGATTGGCTCTAGCCACCACTGCAGCGGCGACAAGTCCGTCGGTAAGTTGTCCGGTAGTGCTGCAATGAAGCGCTCAAATTCATCGCTGTTGTTCCCCTTGCCACGTCGTTATTTAGCAGCAATTGAAGCCTTATACCGCTCGTAATGAGAGAGATTGGAGGTGTCTTGTTCTTCGACTGCAGGCTCTTCCTTCTTGTACCCCTTCCACAGCTCTCTTGCACGTGCTAATCCATCTGTTTGCTAGGCTCGTGGCCACGCTAAGGTGATATATGACTTACGACAGTTAGGGTTGAGTAGCAACGCTGCGGTATAAGCACCGGTTTGATCGATAATGCTGTAGTACTTGTCGAAGGCGTACCAGCCGGTTGCAACGCTCTGAAGGAGGGGTAGTTGGTCGTTTACACGCTTCAACATAGCGTCGGTGTCTTCAAAGTGGCTCTTAAGACTATCCATGTGCACTTACACCTTGTCGAGGGTAACGTAGTCACCTTCACAACGCTTGGTTGCCTCTCTGAACGGCTGGAGGAAGTTGGTGGTTGTCTCAACGAGCGTCCAGTCCGCCGCGGTAAGCTCGTGCTCATAAAGTGAGGGATTGTCGATAACGAAGGAGGTGTAACTAGCTCGTAATGAGAGGGCGTCTTCGAAGGTATTGAGATAACTGTTCCACCTCGTATTGTTAGGCCGTCTAATCGACTTACCAGCCAACCTCTTAAACGCGTTGAAGAGCCTGTCACTACGTCGCAAAGTGACTGCAAAGGTAAGGATCTTCTGCAGAGCCGGCCTCTTAATCCATCCCCCTTCTGCGTCGTCTTCGGACTGCTTAATAAGGTAGCTCGCAGCGGACTGGTTCGTTGTAGCGACGTAATCAATAGCAGACTCAACGGCTTGCTAAGACTGCACTGCGAGGTTGATGATATGGCCTAGACAACGTAGACGACGTTGAAGCGGTTGCCAGCCCTCGAGCTGCTCACTGAGTGCTACGCAGAGCGTGTCGTTAGCACCGTGGTTGTCTGTCGTAATGTACCCAAGCCTCTCTTTGATGCCGTAATTGTCTAGCTTCTTAATCACTTGCTGAGCAACCTCACTGCCGCTGTGTCCGTCTTCCATCTCTAGTATACCGAGGAGAGCCTTGCGAAGTACCCCTTCGCTGTCAACGTAATGAGCGGTGATAGCCTGAAGCTCTTTGAGGTTTGGTGAGTGCCACGTGTCGGTTGTGAGGTGAACAAGGCTCTGAGCCCCTTGAAGTGACTGCTTCAACTCGAGCTGGCGAGCCTCAAACGTCTTCTCTACGTATCGAGCAGTAGTTTGATGATGATGCCAGGCGACGTTGTCGGCCTGGTTATTGATTGCGTAGATAAGCGTGTGCAGCTCTGGCCACTCGACAGTGCGAAGAGGAAGGCCATGGTTTACGATAAGGCGTAAGAGAGCCTGTTTAATGAGGCCTGGATTAGCTGCACAAAGGAGGTGTTCCCTTGCTAGTTTCTCCGCCTGCTTGTGCTTCTCACGCAACTACTGACTGACCACACTCCGGAGGTCGCTTTGTATTAATGACTTAACGATTCCAGTAGTATTGGGGTCGGTTGTAACGCGGTGTATCGAGAGGAGGTGGGCTCTAGCGCCGGCTGTGGACAACACGCTATAGGACTCGCAACCCTCAAAGCGGCAGTACCATATGCGTCGCCTGTCCTTGCCAGACACCTCACGAGTCGATTCGACGCCTGGCAATGGCTTGCGGGCGTACTTCCACACATTGTCGCGCTTCGAAGTGCGCTTACGCCTCTTTCGACGCGTGTGGGAATGTGGCGTGCTCTCGGTGTCGGAGGCGGACGTAGATGGCGGTAGTACGTGGGATATGGAGTCGTTAGGGGTAACAGATGATTGACTGTCGATATCAATAATATTGGAGGCCATTGTGGTAGTTGTGTGACGCGTTGAAATTGGTGTCGTTGTCGTAAGTGTCACGGCCTCTGCGCTTGCACATGCACATTCACCTCAAACTGCGGCTGCTTCCCCTTTGGGTCTAGCTGCAGCCTTGGTGCCCTCAATATGAGCGCGTCTTCCTTAGCAACTCTTTGAAGAAATGTACAAGATTTCGTCAAAACCAAGACAAGTCCCAGCCCTTTGATATGACCGTGACAGTAAGCTGAGTATTGCGAAGAGCGGAGCACCTATCCGGACTCTGCCGAAGTTTAGCCAGCCAATCAGAACGCTTCAAATTTAGTACACCTTCACTAATTTACATACCACGTTTTTGACGACTTATGACATCACTACAAACATAAGCACCGTTTACATAAAAACAGTGAGAACAGTAAGAACACACCTTCTAAATATCCAGCTACATATCCTGTCCAGCCACAGCCTGTCCGTATCCTGTCCAGAAACCGGACAACCGGACAACTGGACAAAGACCGGACAATCAGGACAAACATGCGCCGCACTGTCCTGGATACGGATACCTCGGTCGCTCGATGGCCTCGGCTAACTTATTGCTAGCTGACGCAAGCTCCGTCGTCGTATTCAGAGTCTCCAGATGAGTATCGTTCATGTAGGTCAAGACTCCCTGCGATGTGTCTATTGGAGACGATTTGCCAGCAGGAGGCTGGAGTGCACGAAGTTCATTGGTGTCTGCTGGAGTTATCTGGAAGATCCTCGTACCGATATAGTATGACACAGCTCTAGCGAACATGTAAACGTAGCCGATGAGATTCGCCGAGAAGGCGTCCGATGAGGCTGCGTATGAGAGTGTCCGCGTTAAATTGGGCTGATTATAGCAGAGGTCTTTTTCTCCGTCTGCACCGGTGCAGTTGGCCAGAACACTGACAATCGGACTAATGGCTTGCGTTGCGTCGATGTCAAAGACCTTGGCCATGACAACCTGTTCGTCATGCTTACCTAGAGCATCGTAACTAACAGCAGCGGCTTAAAGACAGAGTAAGCCTATATACGTACACAATGGAAATTCTTAAGATTGCACCTAGATCTTCTTCAGTCTATATTAAGGTGAAAAATTCATCGGCGTAGTATGCCCTTAAAAAGTCAAATCGACCAAGGATAGAACGTCCTGATTTATGTCTTGACTTCTTGCCCTCCTTTCTCTGATCCACCGCTAGCGCATAACCGACAAATTGGAACTGCCCAGCCAGATCTTTGTGCACCGTCGGAACGCTTCTCATGACTAGAGGAAGGTAGCTGTCCTTTACAAGAACTACTAGATCGCCGTCCTTGACGTTCAATGGAACTGCTAGAGTTTTCAGTCTGCGAGTATGATTGATATATGGCTCCTTGTATGAAGTACGTTCGAGGTCCTCGATGTTCCGAACAGGTTCGATATACGTGAAGGGAACGTTGACGAGAAGCCGTGAATTTCTAGGAGTAGTCGAGGATCCGGTCTCCGGCTCCGTTTCAAATTCATTGCTGCTTAAGGTGAGCCGGTGACGCGGTTGCGATTCCGATGCATTTGCGCCAATAATGGCGATGCGACACCCTCGCAGTGTTAGATGCTCAAGAGGTTCGGTGTCGGAATCTAATTTGTTGACCGCTTGGTAATATCGGAAACTATCAGCGATTGTACTCATGTCCTTGCTTTCGAAGTACTCCATTGGGGTCACGCTTCTCCAGTCCAAAGACCAAGACGGAAGCTCGTGGCCAGCTACCTTGCCACCAAATCGACCATCGAGCGCAAGAACAGTATGGATTCCGCTTCTCTTCATTAGATGCTTGGTGAACTTCGCGAAAACAGTGGCTGCAGGGCTTGTGTAGTCGATATCGAAATCCATCCCGTCGGCTGCCATGTTGAGCAATGGATAAATGCGGTCATGCTCTTCCTTGAATCCAAGTGTAGTTGTATTCAAGAGGAGTTGCAACATCGTTCTCTGCAGATTCTCGCCAATATTGATGTCCAGTTGTGGTTGTGATGATTCCCAAAGATTCTGCAAAGCCTGCTGGAATTCTAGTTTTATCTGAGGTCCAAATGTCCCGTCTGAGGTAGTACGGGTCTGCCAGTTATCCCTGTCGCCAATTTCATGTCTGGCCCCTCCCATGTACGCGGTCCAGCTCACGCTGCTTGAACCACACCAAACAACGATCTGTCTCGCTGCCCAGACTTCTTGAACCACCCAAATTCTCCGAATCCACTCCCTGTTGTACAAGTCTTCGGCACCAAGAATCACTTCGTTGTCGGTATTTCGACTCCAGTCTAACCACGGACCCCCAGTAGACCATTTCGAGGATTCTTCAATAAACTTGATGGCCTTCCGGGTCTGCTCGTTGCCTTCGCCTAGCCACACAATAACGTCCTTGGCGTTCTTGTATATTTCGAGCATGCGACTGACCTGAACCGCCTTCTCGTCATCATCGTCCTGATTGATGCACAGTGCGTCGATCCACAAAACAAGTTTTTCAGTGTTATGGCGATATTGCTGCATGAACCAGTACAAGCTTTTCTTGATCAAGATTTGGTTCCCGGAGATAAATATAGGCCACTCAGGATCATCTTCTCCCCAACGGTAAGATACAGCTGTGTAATCAATATGCCCCTGTAATTCGTTCTTCTCGCGGATCAACGCTCCGCGACAACCTCCGATGGTCGAAGTGACCAGTTCTGCGGTCAATCTCGAATCGGTCTGCTTGGGCTCAAGTATAAGAAGTCGAGTGTCGACCTTTTCGATTGGTTGATAGAGAGGGCGAGCAGAATCGAGAACGCCATTGCGAGATTCCATTTGCATTGGTCGGCGTAAATGCTGTACAAAGCCTAGCAAGGAACCGTTCTTCTTGGGGTAGGCGGACAGTTTCGGTCGGGTTCAAGGCGCGAATAGCGTTTTACTGCCGTCTAAATGTGCAGCGGCCAGATCTCTCTGATCAGCTCAAAAATGTTAGGCGCGGTTTGGGCAATAGGATTTGAGTCACGCCCAACCTCTCTCTTATCAAAGGGCAAGGCATGGCTTAGCTCTGGTTGAACTACAAAAATTTAGCGCCGCACAGCCTTGTTGACAAGCCCCGCGCGCCTCGCTAAGGTTAAAATCCGAGGCTAAGACGCTGCTGCCTGTTATGGTTGGATCATTTTGCTGCGCACACTAGACTATAAAGCTGGATACGTCCATGAGACAAGTCGCAACGCTGGCAAGATTTATCGTTCCTTGCATCAAAGATTGACGAACCTCATGGCACGAGATGATTTAACGAAAGAATGGCATGAAACAACCATCCAAATATGCACAGCTATCAAGCGGAACTTACCCCTCGAGGAGTTTGCATGCATCCGCGACCGACTTCTGACGAAGGATGGCAATGTCTCAGGGATGATATATGCTCTGTACGACGCACTTGCTCGCAGCGGGTATGATTTAGAGCATGTGGAAGGAGTCCAGTGGGATCAATTTCGGACAAGAGCTCGAAAAATCAAACAGGATGTACTTGGGACTCGGCCGCAAGACAGTAAAAGTTTGACAAGAAGTTATATGCAGACTAAAAACAGACTGCGACAACTCAGCACTATTCTGGATCGCTGGCCTAGCCATGTTTTACACTACGGCCTGGATTCTAAAGGTCAGACCAAGATCAAATGTCT
Source organism: Extremus antarcticus (assembly GCA_033117895.1). Lineage (NCBI taxonomy): Eukaryota > Fungi > Ascomycota > Dothideomycetes > Mycosphaerellales > Extremaceae > Extremus > Extremus antarcticus. The sequence continues at coordinate 7,908 of JAWDJX010000158.1, read as the reverse complement.
CTTTCGATGTGCTCAGCGCTTTCCGCACTTTGAGAAAGATTTCGTCCCAATAGCAAACTATGTTCTGGTACTCAAACATCGTGCGGCATTGCGAGGACGCTCCTATGACAAAACCATTGGATTTTACAAAACCAAATGTTTGTGGTTATCGGTCTTATCCATCATCGCCAAGCTCGGAACTAGCTCAACCCTGGTATCCGAGCACGGGGAGCAGTTCACACTAGAAGCAGCCTTGAGCTCTTCCGAGCTAGTTGAGTCCTGGATAACGTCCAAAGATGGATGTCTTTCGGTAAGGACGGAGCTGCTAAAGGACTGTCAGCAGTATGCCTGGCCATTGTTTCTACTGCAGAAAGATCGGTATGGCTTGCTGCACGCGAAACCAAACATGCCATACGACTAGCAGCAATTGATAGACTGCATCCGTAGTATGAGCAGCAGCTGGCCCGTTGTTCCCAGAGCAGGCACGCAAGGATGGTTGCGAAGATGGGCGTATATTGGGTCAAGCAATAGTGCGCCTGTCTTTTCTTGGCACCGCCGCTGAATTATGTGTGGACGGCAGAATGCGTACGTCGCCGTACTGAGGCTTCCAGATCTGATCGCACTGTTCGCGTTTGCGTGTGCTGAATGTGGCAAAACGGGAAGTCACTCGCACTCTAATGGCCAGAGGAGGTTTAAGGTGGAGAATGGTTACGTCCAGCTTTCTGGGGAGCAGGAACCGCTGGTGTCCGAGATTGTTTGAAGCTGGTAGCAGGTTGGCAAAGTAGCAGAAGCGGCAGGATGGAATGAGACCCTGCCATCAAAGCCTGTAATCCGCCAGTCGCTTCAGTGTTGTCTGGCTTCACTGCTTTGTTAAACGCCCAGCTTGCGATGCGTTGTCTGAAGCAATGCAGTATGTCTGCTCTTGAGCACCCCGAACGTTTGGTTGAACCTAAGAAGTAATAGACAGCTACACCTGCGCCGCTGCGCTACTGTTTACGGACCGCAACTTATCACTTCGAGAACCATGAGGCGATATGTCGCTCACTCATCGACGCCTCTTTGAACGCTGCTCCGCATTCACCAAGTACACCTGGCGAGCAGACATCAACATGGCCTCTCAGCAGCCGATATGTGAGCAGCTCATCTCCGTCCCTGCGCATCAACCACGCCAAATCATGAACGGCATGATCGGGACCATGACCACCGTTTCGCGCAACAAGCCCACGTCAACGCCAACTGTGCGTCTAGGCGATTTTGCCAAACTGCCACTCGAGATATTACACTTCACATTCTCGATAGTCGACTTCCTAGCACTGCTCAACATTACACGAACATGTCGGCGAGGAACGGCAGTCGTTGCATCAATCCGGGAGTTTCGCGACCTCGTTCAGTATGGACCACGAGCAATACCGGCGCTTGCATCAACGAAGCTTCTGCACTGCCACTCAGCATATCTGTTCCACGCCGCTCTGCTATCGAAGAAAAGTGTCTCTTGTGGCTGGTACGGTGCGTTCTTGTTCTAGCCGACGTGTGAACGATGCTGCTACGGGTGTCTCTGGAGGAACCAAAACCTCTCAGTCATGCCAGCACGACGATGTTTCGATCTCTCAGCAGCCACGCTGGAACAACTGCCGACCATGACAAACCGTGTCTGGTAGATACTAGTCATATACAATATCTCTCGCCAGCGAAAGGTCAGGCTAGTCAGCCCCAGGGCCGCGCCCGGGGCCGCCAAGAATTCGCTTTCAAAGACAAACCTGCAGAGATCCTGGCTCAGGCGATGGAAGAGAGAACCCGCTGCAGATCTTCAATCGAGAGATCATTATATGCTGCACTAGCTGCGCACAGCCCCACTGGAGCAGGGGCTTCCCTCTTCGCGTGCCCAACGATGGGTTCTGCGGTCTGGATCAATCCCTTTCCCCTCGCTTGTGGCTGGAAATCGCATTGAGGCTGGGCTCTGGTGTGTAGGCTACCAGAAAACGGTTCGAGATGGAGATGAAGACAACAACCTAGAGCACGTCGCAAGATCGGATACAGGCTTTCTCGAGGACATGTCACATTGCTCCGGTGCGAGTGAGCTTGTATCTGATCTGTGGGAGTAATTGAGACAGATGTCGATCGCATGATTTTGTTGGTCTGTAAGCTAGCAGTGCCCCGTGTATTTCGATGGTCATGTCAAAGGGGAAAGATACAAAAGCAGCATACAATTTCACATGCTTTCAGAAACACATTCACCTTGATTTTCGCACTAAGAACATTGAGCTTCACGCTAGCCCACCTACAGCCAATGGGATAGGCTGAGTTGAATTGTTTGAAGAAGGGCTATTGACGCTGGTTAACGATACAACTTCCAAATTGTGTTCTCGTGACAGGCGCTCATCATAAAAGGTTCGGTGACCCGGACTTTACATCCTCCTCCGTCCACACTCCCAGCTTCTCCGGCACACAGCCTGCTCAGCAGTCCTACAACCCACGTCTACAGTACAACAACATACAAGCAGATTTGTGAGAGTACCACCTCCGCAACCGCTGAACCTTAAGAGCTTACGTCACAAAGCAGCGAGCCCTTCACCACCCACGAAAAACGACTTCAAATTTCAACACACGCCGAAATGTGCAACCAGGTCTATCACACCTATCAGTGCGGGTGCAAGGAGAAAGGGGAGTTCAAGCAGTGCAATGAGAAATTCGATGCGCAGATGACTCTGCAGTGTGCTGAGACTGAGGTCGAAAACACGCTCTCGCGCAGTTACTGTTCAAACCACCTTCCGAAAGAGGGCAAGGCTACAGTCGTGTACACTCAGCGTAAGGCGCTCGAGTGAATTCGACCCAGACGCAGTCAGACGGCGTTCAGTACGTTGTCAAGGGGGAAGTGGGTTCGAAAGAAATGGCAGAGATGGGTGATGAAGCATCTGGCTCCGGCGGCTAGTGCATACATCAACAAATCATGCGATAAATGAAAGCGTGTGAATCTGAGAGCGTGTGAAGACTGGATGCTGCTTCTGTTTCCTTCTCTTCAATACCACCATCGACCTACGCATAGCGCTACTAACTTGTAGCTCGGGATCCGTTGAGCTCCTCTCAAGTATGCCATTTGGAGGCTTTCGTCCAGCAAAGGCATGCCGCCAGGCTTCTTCAAGCGCACACGCCGCCTGTAGCGGAGAGAACTCGATCAGCTGCGCGCTATAAGTCGCGAATGTTGTCGCTGATGTATGATTCCAGAGCTTTGGCAAGGTGTCGTGTGTCTGAACGTTCTCATGGTATTGAGTGTTTCGTTTCGCGGTGCTGGAGCAGTGAAGATCAGAAGTCTGGAGACCGGCTTCAGGAAGCTCTTGCCAAGTGATAATCCCATTAGCTTCAGTTTGGCTTGCACCGATCGGCCAGTCCAAGTCGCCAAGTCATCGGTGTTATCAAAGGGCGAGTCTTCATAGTCTCCGGAGCATCCTCAGTCAACAACCCATCTGCAGCCGTCAGGAGCGATCTCAGCGGCGTTGAAGCCACCCAGGTACACATTGTATGCTATGCCCGCGAGCATGTACATGAGCTCCTCTTCCTCCTTTTCAGGACGATCATCAGCACCAGCCTTAACCCGCTCATTTCGGCACGCGTCGTGCACTTGGGAGTCGCGTAGAGCTTCGGTAACGACGACGATGCATTCGGCCGTGACTTCTTTGGTGTTCGGCTGTTTGGCAGCAAAGTGTTGCCATAGTTTCTGTGCGGCGCTCACCCCAGCGCTCAGCATAACTGATGTGTCAGCGGACATCTCCAAGACCTGAGCGTGCTGGATGCCGGCAACGTGGATATCCGTTCCCTCCGTACCGCGTATCCGTGCTACCAGACCCTTCAGGAAGCTTTTAGATGGAATATCATTGTCGATCACGGCAGACCTGTCGCAAGCTTCACGCTCTCTTCTGATAAGGCCGTCGTCTTGCAGGATCAGCGCCATCCGTTCTGTGCACTTTTCCGGATGGATGTCTTTGGTCAGCTGACTCCAGGACTCTCCAAGACATAAGCCAATCCACCGACCGCCGGGAAGTTGAAATACGTGGTTTGGACTCATATCTATGGCTTTTGACCATCCAGCATCTCCAGCCTTGGTAGGTAGAAGGAATAAACCCGGCAGCGTTACAAGCAAACCCGATGTAGTCTTCTCTGCTGCGACTTTCCAGAGTTTGTCTGGGCCAGCCCAGTAGTCATCGTACCGCCAGTTCGGCATGCCTTGAGGAATGGCACCACGGAAGGACGACGGAGCCCAATGGTAGCCCAGGGTAGGCAGTTTCATCGGTGCCTTCGAAAAGATCAAGCTCAGTGGGATCATCCGGATCATGTCCCACAGCTTTTCCATCGTTTTTCCGATTGGCGCATCTGTGATGCTCTTCAAGTCAAGATTCATCAGAGTCGCCAAGCAAAAAGCTTCGTCCGAATCCTTCGTCAATCCTCGAGACACCACGGCCTCGCGAGTAGCAATGACGCCTTCATATAGGACGTCGAAGAGCTCCATTTGCTCTGAGGTCGTGTGGAGCCTGCTGGCCCGGTAGCTCATGGTAATCTCTAAGCTGACAAACTTCTCGGTCTTTGCAGGAAACGGGCTGACTGGAAGAGAATTGAAAATCTCTCGGAGCTCGACCGGTCCATCTGCGAACTGGAAGTAAAGTCTCTGCGCAAGGCGACCTTCTTGCAGCGTCCACAGCCGCTGCATCCAGCTAGAGCTGACTACGCGAGCGAAAGCTTCCAGTGGAGAGGAGTCCTGGAATCGGAAGGCTTGCACGTATGCGTCTAGAACGAGAACCTCAGAGGCAGATCTGTAAGTATCTCTCATTTTCTGCATCGCAAGTTTCTTGAGTTCGCCATTGTTGAATTCGCCAGTTTCGGGGTCGCGCTTCTCCACTGGTACGCACATAGTATCGATCCACAAGGAGCGGGACTGAGGCCCATGGACTGGAGACTGTCCTTTAGAGGAGGGCGGATGAATGCCCTCGCTCGCTAGCTGTGCGATCAAACCAAATACGCGCTCTACCTCACAGTACTGGAGGTCATTGTCCTGGTCGTTTCCCAAGCCTTCCGCCCAGATATGTGAGATGGCTACGAAGTTGGTTTCTGAGCTTTTCTGGACGAGTACTGTGCTCAGTTCGTGGCCCTCGCGCTCCTCGAATCTCAACACTGGTATGTCATCCTGCTTCAAGATATCACGGAGAGCTTCCAGCTCAACGTGTACAAGCGGGCAATGGCAATCAGATCTAGTGTGCGAAAGCTCGTACTTTGCCAGCGTGTTGGTTTGAGTTCCTTTGCAGAAGTACCCAGTGCAACCATCATGGTTCTTGTCAGGGTGTCCAGTAATCAATCAAGCAGTAATTGCGTTATGTAGCTGCTTGCTTGGATTGTTAAGTGAATGAGCTTAATTGATTGCTAGCCGAGGGCTGCTTGCTTGATTGCTTATGATGCTTAATTGATTGATTGCTCGTATAGACCTACTCGAAGTAGTAAGTCCGTAGTCCCCGGGGGTGCTTAAGTGAATGTTAATTCATCTACTGCCACCTGCTCTAAAGGCCTAATTTCCCTTATAAGTAGCTTTAAGTTAATAATATCTAACGTAATCTAACTACGTAGTACTACTATTTACTCTACTACTTCCTTATAGAGCCTAGCGCGGTAGTTATTAATAATGTCGTCGCTCTTACTAAATACTCGCTCGTCTACTATAGTAGTTACTAGCGTAGTAAGGGCGTCTATTACTATATAATAAAGTATAGGGAATCTTAACTAGTTATCTCGCTACTAGTAGATAATATTAACGTTAGAGGGAGCTAGCTACTCGTACGTATATAGCTATAGTTTAGTAAGGTATCCGTTAGTACGTCTAACTTAGTTATAGCGCTTAAAGTCGGATAGTTTATCGAGGAGGCTTAAATTATATAACCGTAGACGCTAGAGGTTTAGATAGAGCCGCTAATACTACTTAAACTAAGCTTCTATAAGGTTATTAACTATTACGATCCTATAAGGTAGTATTACGTAAGTGCTTCTTTAAAGAGTAGGTAGTAATAGGTATTTAGGTAAGATAACTCGAATATACTATAAATAGTTATAGACCTTTTAGTAAGATTATAATATAAGTTAAATATAAGTATATCGAAGATATCCTTAGTTCCTATATACCTAAGTAATTATAAGTTACTCTATAGTATTCTCCTACTCTATTCTATAGAGCGAGTATAGAGTATAGATTACGTTAGCTACTCTATTATCTTAGCTAAAGCTATAAGATAGAGTAGTCCTTATTCTACCCTAAACCCGTGTATCCTATATTATACTCGTAATACTATCCCCCTTCTAGCCTAGCTCGCCCTAAGCTATATAGCTATATTTCCCTTTTCTCGTTATTCGTTATTCGTATATCTTCTTACGATACTAAAAGAGTCGAACCCTTCTAGTACCGTCCGTTAAAAATACCTAGCCGAATTTATTACCTCTAAGGGAGAAGTAATAGTCCGAAAATATAGTACCTACGTACGCTATTATTAGGTATATTAAGTTTATTTACGCTCTAGTAAATATAGTAAGTATCTAGGTCGTAATTAGATATACGACGTCCGGATTACTTAGTTAGAGTTTTCGCGTCTTCGTTCTAAGAAAGAGAAGCTCGATTAAGGAATAAAGGACGCTCGATCGACGTAAGATTCCCTACTTATAGAACTAGAGAAGTTATAGACGGCGCTACGTACTACTCGAGCCTATAAGGAACGTTTACGATAATAGCGCGATCTATTAGACTATTATACTATAGAGGCGATTACTATCGAAGAGTATCCGGGAATAGGAGGCTAAGGAGGTAGCTACTAATTCCCTATTATTTAAGGGTCCTCTAGAAGGCCTTACCCTAAATCTAGACCCTTACGTATAGAGCGCGCTAGAAGGATATCTAGACTCCTTCTAGGATTTTCCCCTAATTCTAGAGACTACTAAATCTCTACCTAAAATTGTAGCTAGTAGCTCTAGAGGGGCCTAGCGTTCCTTAGGTCGTCCTTATAGTAGTCGTAGTAGGTAGTCCTATTAATACTTACGGAGGAGTTCCTAGTAGGCTTATTTAAGATTATTTTCTATTTCCTAGGTATTTTCCTCCTCTCCGTATCCTTACTACTTAACTAAGTATTTCTAACCCTTTTTATCTAGGAGTTCTTCTATAGTAAAGACGTCCTCCTCCTATACTTCGAAGTAGAAGGTAGTTTATAGCGGAATACCGGGTATACTCTTATATCCTTAGGTAAATCGAGTTAGTAGTTATTTAGTCCTTTAACATTACTAATTAAAAATAGCCTAACCTTTATATAATCTAATTTCTTCGCTTTTCTCCTAGTCTTTAAATTTTTTATAAGGAGGAAGACCTTATCCCCCTCCTTAAGCTAAGGTACCGTTTTTAAGTCCCTATACCTTATCCTAGTAAGGCTTTCCTACTAGTATAGTATTCTAGTCCTCGCTTCTTCGTAGATCTTCTTAAATTATATTACGTCTATAATAGCGCGATCTACTTCTAGTCCTAGTTATAGCGTTATAAATAGGTTTTTAGGTCCTTTCTAAAGTTTCTAAAGAATAGAGATATCTTAGTTATTTCCGATATATTATTATTAAGTATAATCTAGGCTAGTAGTAGGAGAGCTACCTAGTTATTCTATACGTAGTTAACGTAGTATCGTAGATATCCTTCTAATATTTAGTTTAATTGTTTAGTTTATCTATCCGTCTATAGGTAGAAAGCTATTAATAGCTTATACTTTATACCTATAGCTAATACTAGGGTCTTTTAGTATTTCAACGTAAAGAGCTTATCTCTATCCGTAATAAATATTGTAGGAATACTATAGTACCGAACGAGCCTATTAAGTACTAGGTAACCTAATTACTTAGCGTTAATAGTTTCGTTATATAGTACGA